>CAJHQP010003237.1:0-70756 GCA_905132765.1 Moricandia arvensis | reverse complement strand
TTAACATTATTCCTCATAAGAATTGCTCTTTATAATCCAATGAAGTTGCAGAACTAAAGTTCTAAACTGTTAATGGATGAATGCAAACATGCACGATCCTGAGTTATCTCAGGAAATGTGGGGGAGGGGGGAAGCATTGGCCTTACCACATTCAAACACCGGAAACGGCATTGTACTTTGAAAAGGTAATGTACATTCATACAAATACCTTAAAGTGTGGAGTATTTGGCAAAAGTCATTGTACTAACTCCTAAAAATGTGGGAGATGTGTAGCAAAGTGTGGGAGTGTTTGGCAAAAGTCATAGTACTACCTCCTAAAAAGGCTCCAATTGGACCAAAAAAACATGGATGCTTTATTCATTGGTTATGCACACAATAATAGTGTTTATAGGTTTCTGGTAATTAAATCAGATGTACCTGACATCCATGTTTAATACGATCTTGAAATCGAAGAATGCTTTGTTGTTGAAGACATATTTCCGCTGTAAGGATAAACAACACCATAAACGCAACCATGAAGAAAGAGATGCGGTTACCTCCATTGATGAGGCAAGTACTTATGGAACTGCTATAATCAAAGTAGAAAATGTTGTAGACAAACCTAGATGAAGCCATAACAAAAAGTCGTATGGTGAAGATTTCATAATGGTAGTTTTCACTGAAAACGAGCTAAAATCTTACGCGGAAGCCATGTCTACACCTGGCGCACCTTTTTGGAAAGAAGTAATCAATAGCAAAATGGATTCTATAATGCAGAACCATACCTACAAGATAAATAAGTTACCTCATGGGTTCAAAGCATGGAGTGTAGATGGATATTTAAAACGAAGTAGAAACTTGATGGCGCGATTAATAAGTATAAGTCCAGACTGTGGTGCAAGGAAACATACAAAAACAAGGTATAAAATTCCTTGACACCTATTCTCTTGTGGCAAGAATAACTTTGGTGAGAATATTGATTGCAATTGCAGCATTAAAAGACTTGGAAATCCATCAGATAGATGTTAAAACTGCCTTTCTAAACCAAGATTAGAAGAAGAGGATATACATGAAACAACCTGAAGGATTCTTAGTCCAGGGTCAAGAAACACAAAGCATGTCAACTTGGGAATTCATTGTATGGACTAAAGTAAACACCAAAAAATGGCATGGAAAGTTTGACATTGTAATGATGTCAAATGGATTTAACATTAATGAATGTGATAAATGTATTTAATTGAAATGTACTCATGGCGTGTATATTTTGTTGTGTTGGTACATTGATGACATGCTCATCAACAACAGTAACAGAGATATCATCCAAGAAACCCCAAGAACATACTTCATAGTCGGTTTGACATGAAAGATATGGGTCTTGCGGATGTTATTCTTGGCATTAAAATCATTAAAAATCCTGACGGGCTAATTTTATCTCATCCTAAACAAATCACTATCAAATTAACCATAGTCTTTAACACGCAAATAATACTCTTTCCAAAAGAGATCACGTGTAGTACTTAGGGATCGAATCCACAGAGAGCAATGGCACACAATAGAATTTTATTTCTAAAGATTAAGATAGGTGAATATATATATATATATATATATATATTGGTTGGCAAACAATCAGTTAAGGAAAGATTCCTTATCAAGAAGTAGAGATTCAATATGAAAATATGTTAATAATGCAAATATGGAAATATGGAAATATTCTAATAAACTAACTTGATGCAAATGTAAATATAGTAAATCTAGGGTTTCAAACTAAATGGATTATAGTGGATAATAAGAACAAATATGTAAATATAATAGGAATCAAATTTTAATTATTCTGACCACTCCAACTCTCGTATGCTAGCAAAATGAAAGACCATCAATCGACGGCAAAGACTGATGTCAATCGACGGTGAAAATCAGAAGGAAGTGTGAACGAGATTTGATAAGTCACCAGACTTATTAAACCAGCTCTCGTATGAGCTAACAGCCTAGTTCAATGGAGTATATTCTGGCACAATACCTAATCTCGTAGTTGTCCATGTCCTACTTTCGAGATCCTAATTAGCTACTCTAGAATGCAAGCATTTAGAACACCTCAACTGATGGATATTAACTTAACTAGCAATCCTATTTTTGGGCTTATCCATGATTTCTATCATTCAACCCTAAACCTAGTTGATGACTGCTCAGACATAATCAAGAAAGAACAATAGTCAAAATAGAATGCATAGATAAAATATTGCGGTTTCAATACAAATTTCCCTAAGGAGTTATAAATCTTCTCCCCTAAAAACCTATAACTCTAATGCTATGTGGGTTGTGTCAAGCCTTTCCTAAGCTTGTACTTGAACTTGCACACCATATATTCTCTCAACACATGAGCATAAATATAAAAACCCTAAAATCTAGATCAAAACTTGTCCAGGGCAATCTTGTCTTTTGTCCTTTGAACTTGGGCTTTTCAGTCGGCTGTCAGCGAGTTGGGTGTTGATCGATGGCAAGGGTGCCGCATCGATCGACCTTGGTCTTTCATCATCGGTCAACTCCAAAGATATGTCGTCGATCAACGACAATCTTGTACTTCAACTCCTGAAATAGTCAACTACGAATTCTTCTCCTCTAAATGCTCCAATAGCTCCAATTATATCTATTTATCTCCAAAACGTCCTTGGACCTGTAAATACTCTAAAACATATCCTAGACACACATAATAGACCCTAAATAGAGCCTAGAACTTGGCCTAAAACTGGTAACAAATAGGCTACGAGAGTTGTTCTTTGCTTGAATTGATTCCATTGAGTTAGGTTGTTAGATAAATGTCCATATTCCGAAATATGGAAGGTTCCCTTTCAGTAGAAAACTTCCATTTTACTCAGAGGCAGGGTCGGAAGCAAGGATTTGTGCCGGAGATTCTCCTAGAAGGAACCTAGAGGCCGGTTTCCTGCCCGAGGCCTGGCAATACCGGAGTGATTTTCCCAAACAGTTTTCCTGTTATCGAAATCGGGAGATAACATGTGCACTTGAGTCGACCAGAGTCACTCTACCTCAGCAGGCTTCCTAAAGTAGGACATCGCTCCATCAGTTCTCGTCTCCTGGTTCTTCTTAGGCCAGGACCGTGTTCGAACCCGGCAGAGAGTTGGATTCTGAGAAATTGACGTGAGTCTTATTATAGATTTCCAGGTTCTAGACATGTTTTGAATTTGATCTTGCAAGGTTCGGGACCATAACATTGCATTTCAGTGGATGACAATATTTCTATGCAGGGCTTGTATCCTCTCTCATCTATTTCCTAATGGCGCAGGACCTGATGGAGGAGCGTTTGATGCTTCAGTGAGCATTGATAGTTTCGCTTTATCGGATGCGTGATCCTTAGGTCCGGAGCAGGAGCCTGGAGATAAAGGGAGTTCTTCTATATACTTGTTTGGGAATATTTTGTTAAGGATGAAGATATTTTTTTCCATGTTGAAATCCTTCTGGGATAAAGTTTGGAAAGGATCGGGCTATTTTCCAATTCTTCCTTGGGTATATCTTTTTCCTACAGTTTTCCTTTTCCGAGAGCTGCCTTTTCTGCAGCTTTTGGAATACGCCGGAAACGTCATTTTTTCCTTTTTAGTTTGGTGGGGATGGCTGGATATTTCATATATATATGAATGCCCAAGGCGATGATAGATTCAATCTTTCTTGTGACTTAAGCATCTCTGCTTTCGGAAGAATTGATAGTCGCTCTAACCTTCATAGCTTTTCGGCTTCATTTGTTGGTGGTCGTATGAGACCTTGTCTTATTTTTGGTGATCCTTTTTCGTCCCCCATACCTTCTTGGGGAGAATGAGTCAGCTTTGATGGCTCCTCTGAGGCACGGCGCTATCGGTTTCTCGAGGATGATGGCCCTCCCTCTGAAATTCAGGGTGGGGAAATTATGGAAATTTGGAGGAAATAGTTGATTCCTTTATCGGTGGTACTGAAATGTCCTACTGAGTTCAAATGCGCTCTGAATGGAGGAGTAAACAAGGTACCCATCTATGAGACTTATCTGGAATCTGGCTTTAGAGATGGCATCCCTTCTTTGATAGTCGGGGTCTCATCATATTTCGGTTTTTCTCCTTCTCAGCTCACTATGTTGACTTGGAAAACCCTAATCACCATCCAAGTGTTAGGAGATTTTCATGGTATATCGTTTGGAGTGCACGAAATTTGTACTCCTACTATTTTACTCCCTTGGTTAACAAGAAAAGATTTTTCCATATTCGCTCCCGAGACGGCAAGCCTTTGGTAGAAGAGCCGTGGAGGGGTGCAAAAGGCAATTATCCCTTAGGGGATAGGTGGAATAGGCGATATATGTTCATGAAAGTTAATGACGCTGCTAGCTTTCTTTCATTTTGGCACACTATTGGTAAGCTTCCCAACCGATCTTTCACCTATATGCGGTTTTTGCTAGTCGACGTGTAACTTTGATTGCAGTTGTGTCATATCATGTATCTTTTAACAGAGAGGTGGCGGTGGAGCTGGTGATGGAGATCCCCAGGTTGTTTCGAAATTTGGCCTTCTTGGTAAGCCGGGAAGCCTTACGTCATAGATGTATTTGGGGTAAGTCTTTTCTGATCTTGTTTGATAAAGGTTCACGTCTTCTAATTCCTTCTTTGATGTGCTTTCTAGGAAACACCTTTAGGGTCTCGGTGTCGGCCATCTATGAAGAGTATCATAAAGCCAAAGCGTGGAGGAATCTTCCCCTGCCCTCGCCAAAGATGGATTCAATTATTTCTCCCACAACCAGATTCTCTTCCTATCCAACGGCCTACCTCGAGGATCCTGCTGAACGGGAGGCAACCAGCTCTCATCGTTATTCGTCGAGGGAAGATCATCGGGGTTTGTATGGTAAATTTCTCTTTCTTTGTGCCCAGGTGCAGGATGTGGTGGCTCAGCGCGACCTGGAGGTTCAACGAGCTAGGGAGTCTGCCCGATGGGAGCTCATGAAGAAATGGTCGGAGAAGCGGGTCGAACATTGGAATCCCAAAGAGGAGTATCGTCGGCACTTTCTTTTATTGGGAAAGGGTGGTCAACTGGAGATTTTCCTTTCAGCAATTTCTTGGGATCCCGCGAGCAGATTGCAGCCTTTAGAGGAACATTCTTGCTAAATTAATCTTCTTCTGTTATGTTTACTGGTGCTTTTGCTGAATGCTTCAGGATTACTTTTACCTTTTTTGTTTTGAAGAAGGTTCCTTGTTATCTCTTAGATTTAGAATAAAGGCTTTATCCTCTGAATGCATCTTTTGGATCCTCCATAACGCTTTTCTCTTAGATTTTAGCAGTAGTTTCTCTGTGAGGTTGATATCTACCTTGAGCTAGATCTTCTAGAATCCAGGTCTGTCGTAGAGATTCTAGAGCTGATAGCCTAGATCTTTAGGAGCTGGAAGATCAAGTGTCGTCACCCTTGGAAAATCCTTGGTTTTGCTTCCTATTAACCTGGAGAGGTCTTCTTACTGAAGCTTGGAGGTGTTGGACCTTCATATTGGCTGATTTGAACCCTAGGGGTTATTGAGCCAAGGATCGGGAATCTGTAATATGTTAAATGTGGAGGTTGTTCTTTATTTGTCTCATTCCACCTCCCTGGGTAGGCTTCTATCGACTGTAAATCTGTAGATTTTGTTACTGGACCCGGAGGCATTCTTAATTTTGCATTCTGCCTCCCATGGGCAGGCCTCTTTTTGTGAACTTGAAGTACAAAAATATCAAGGCATCATATTTGACCCCCGCCCCCCTTAGGTAGGTTACTGACGATGTTCCCTTTGTGAGTTCGTCGACTTTATGTTTCAAACCCAGAGGTTGTTTTCTTAGAGACCATACTTTGCCTCCCATAAGTCGGCTACTACCGGTCTCTCCGTAGACTTTGCCATCTGCCACTCAAAAGTAGGCCATTGTACTCTGTTTCTGCAGAAAGCCACTGTCAGAGTTTTATCTCGTGCTGGTGTGACTTTGACCCTGACTAGGCTTAGGCAGTCGCTAGTCTTATCGATCGGTGCTGGTGTGAATCTACCTAGGGTGGTGACTCAAGCGCCAGACTTACTACTTTCCACATCTGGATAAGCAGGATCTTATGTGCTCCCTTACTTGGCACTTTTTGCTCCATGTGTCAACCGTGAGGTTTTACAGTATTTTTCAAATGTACTTCGTGCCCCCTGAATTGTCTGTAGCACGTAGCAGGTTAATGCAGGGTTTCGCACATTTCGTACTGAAGGTCCCGTAATATACTTTGGCACGTAGCCTTTATGCAGGGACCATGTATATTTGACAGCATACTCAAGCTTGTGCAGGCCTATTCCTGCTTAAGTCATATACCAATCATCGTTTATTTTGGGCGTACCACTTGGATTAACGGTTGGCCAGGATTGGAAGTCATTTGAGACTTGATACAGCTCGTATGCCCCTTTAAGTATACTGGTGTTTCTCCAGCTCCTTTAGTTTGAACTAATTTTATTAGATAGGCTTAATACAGAGATCTTTAGCATAAATAGGAGTAGGAAACCATAATGCTTAAATAATAGATAATAAAGCATGATCAGGAAATCGTATTAAAAGTGATAGGTTTAAGGTGCAGGGCATTCCAGCAGTTCGGTTGGATCTTTCTATCGCTTTCTTGCAGCCTATATGCTCATGCTCCTCACTCCTCGATTGCCTAATATGGGCTTTCCCATTCGTGGGCAAGATTTCCCGACCGTTTGTCCTACTTAGTTTCAAAGATTCATCTGAGAACCCAATCCCCTTGCAGGAAGGTTCTTGTTCTGACTCTTTAATTGTAGTTTTTGGCGATATCTTGCATGTAGGACCAGTTTCTTATCCTTGCTGCCTCTCTCTTCTCGTCAAGCAGGTCGAGGCTCAGGGTGTGGGAACCAAAATTCACACCGTATATTTACGTAATCGGACGAAAGGTAAAGAAACCCTAATTTTCCCTGAGGTCTCGGATTTCTGCTGAGCCTATGACAAGTGATTAAATTATGAATAACAGAACACAAGATAATTAAATATGAATTGCGAGTGAAAAGTAAGATCTTATTGAATTGTTTGTGCGTAAGAAAGCTGCGATAACACAACAGGTTTTAAGAGATTTGGCCACGAGATATGTCGGCGTGTTCCAAGTTCTAGCACCTAAACCTTAAACCTAGTTTGAGTCACAATTTGATAATAAAAATAAAATTGCTTAAAATATTTCTAAGTTGTAATTTTTTTTGCTAAGAATTTCTTGTCTCTTTTGCGTCCCTCTCCTTTGCTTCTCTTATATATGTGGGAACCAAAAATCCGCACATTCGATTTCCGTTGAATTAGGAACATAGGGTAAACCCTAATTTCCCAGAGGTCCCGGATATATGCTAAACCACATGCCAATCAGTCAGAATAAGCAATAAAGATTGAAAGTATATATATGTATGCATATACATACACTCTCTTATACTCTTTGTTATAGAGTCAAAAGTCAAAACAGAGTTTCAACATTGGATTCAATAAACTATAGCACATTGGTAGACTTTTATTCTTCAGTGATCTCTTAAGGTTTTTGAGGTTCAAAGAGTTCTCTGCTTCAAACACTATCTCAACTATGAATGACTAGGTAGAATAAAAAGGAGACCGTTGATTTCTCTTATGGTGGCGACAACAGTGATTCAAGAGAGATCTAGGGTTTCTATGGCTCTTCGAAGATGGAAACGGGAATTCAACGAGGAGATATCGATCGAGAGAGGTTATCATTATACGGTCGATCTTGGAGAGATACTGAATCAAAGGAGAAATCTGAAAAATTTTGTTGCTACAGATTTTAGAAACATGGTTTCGCATAAGGGAAGTAACGGATTTAGAAGAAGGAGGATACAACTAGCAATCTCTGAACGGATTTGGATATTCATCATCATCAAGATGATAACGCCGATAATCAAAGGTGCAAATATCGATCTTTGATTACCAAATTTCAATTGGTTGTCAATGAAAGGAGAGGAACCAAGACAAGATATTTGGTTATTGCGGTTTGGAAAGCAAGGATATGCATTTGAATTTCCAGAGAATTTTTAGAAAGGTCGCATCTTTGGATTGATTATGGGATATTGATTTTTCAAATCAATTACGGTATAATGAGGAAAAGATTTGGCGTGGAGAGATGGTTCTCTGGTTCCTATATAAAGGGACTTGTGGTCTTGCTCATTCTTACATCTTCATCTCGAAGTTTTTCTTATACTTACACACAAATTTAATAGGCTTTTCTTTCACTTTGGATTTGATGTCGCAAAGCAATTTGATAGGCTCATCTGGAGACAGGAAGAATAGGGAAGGCAATCGGAAGAGACTAAAGATATCATTTCCTCACTTTGATAACTCTTATCTTATCAAGAGTTACTCGAAGACATTGGTGGTACAGTGTATGAATCCGGAGAAGCAGGATATAAAGGCGTTGATTGTGATGCTACCTAAGATTTGGAAGATGGAGGACCAAGTTGTAGGAGCAGATCTTGGACTTGTAAATTTCCATTTTGATTTCGATCTAGAAGAAGACATTGATACGGTACTTCAGTTGCAGCCCTTCCACTTTGACTACTGGATGATTGCATTGGCTCGTTGGCAACCATGAAAGGCTCAGTCTTATCCATCGGACATACCATTCTGGATAAGAGTCTTAGGTGTTCCACTAGAATTTTGGGAAGCTCCTACTTTTGAAAGCATAGGAGATGCTATTGGTAAGAAATTGGAGGTTGATCTGGATAATGGCAGGATACAAGTGATGCTTGATGGGTTCAAGGAGCTAGTATTCGAGACTACTATGGACTTCACAGGCAGCGAGTTTCATGAAGGTGAGGAAGCACTAGTATCTTTAAGATATGAGAAATTATTTGGATCCTATCAATTTGTTTCAGTCTTTGTCATGAAGATGAAAAGTGTCCCCTGATGAAGAAGACCCATGAGAAGAAAAAGGATAGTAGAAACGCAGTGGGAGATCAATTTGCTGGAGGGAGGGAGGAGGATATGGCTAGGAGTTATAAAGGTGTACTCATTCATGGCAATGGTGGTCAACAAAACAAAGAACGGGAGACTTGGGAGTACCAGGGAAAGGGGAAAGGGAAAATATATGAGGAGACTGAGAAAAATGGGTGAAGGACGTAGGGAGAGAGAAGAAGAGGTCTAGCACTTATAGGGAAAATCTTTGAAGAGAGGAAGAGGGTTCTAGGAACATATATATCAGAAGAGAGGAGCCAAGAAGTCATAATATGGACAATCGTGGCAGGCTCTCTCGTGATTTGAGAAGAGAAGGAAGTTCTAGAAATGGAGCAAGAGAGGAAGCTGAGGAGGAGGGAGAAATTCAGGGAGAGGAGCAGAGGATAACGCATCAGGAGGAGCCGGTAGTACCACAATTGCCATCATCATCAACATTCCTTGCAGATCTCATCAAGACTCGGGAGGAGCCAAAAGAGGATGAGATGGACCTTCACAAGGTTGATGCTAGTATTGTTAAGAGTGGAGACATGGAGGAAGGGGAGACTGGTTATCTGAACTTTCCAGATGTGGAGTTGGAAGAGGATGTTTGGGCTTTGGATGAAGGAGGTGATACTACAGCTGAAGAGAAGCTGAACGAGGGAAATGCAGGAAAAGAGGGGGCTGTTGAGGATCTGGGAAAGAAACAGGGGGCTCGCAAAAGGTTGTTTCGGCCAACCATAGCTACTGGAGGAATCTCCAAAATGAGAATGGTTCAGGCGCTCATCTCCCCCTGTAAGCGTATCACTTCCAAGGCAGGTAATCGTCACGGATATAACTCTAAGCAGATGGAGGAGAAGGGTACATCAAACCCAAAACCTAACCTTCCAAAACCTTAATAATTTATGGATCAAGTAACTTCATCTGAGAAGTCATGCAAGCAAGGTTGGGTTCTGTTTATGGTTTTACAGTTTTCATTGTTGCAATAAGCTTTTTGAGCATTTCTATTTGGTTTCTTTTAGAGCTTTCTTTGGCTCATATTGCTATATGTTTCATGTGTCTTCTTTCTATGTCTCCCTTCATATTTATGCAATGGAATAAAACTGGTACTTTGGTTTTTTTGGTGGTGTGGGTGCTCGGAGATGGTATTTATATTATCCATTGTCGGAAATAGCAGAAATTACATTATGGTGTTGATCTCTTGGATGGTATTGGTCAGGTCTTGGGCTTGTAGTTGCAGCATTATACACTGAGCATACTGGTACCTTGGTGATTTTTACAGGAGTTGATCTATGGCTGTGTTTGTCTTCATCAAACCAAACACATATACATAGTAGAAGATTGACATGGGTCTTCAACAGGATAATAAAGGGATGGTTTTCTGTCTATTATCAATTTCGAAGGGTCCGTGAAGAGAGTGGCTTCATTCTCGATTCAAGATTTTTTTGTGGTTAGTTTTCAGAAGAATCAGTACATGATTTGGGAGTATGCGAATGAAATATTAAGCAGGAGGTTTGGGTTTGCCACTGTGGTGCAGTGGGAATTACTTGGCAATAACTTTAAAGTTTATATTCGCTTGGGCAGTGTCGAGTTAAATGGTTATTGCCAAGGAAAAGTAACAAAATGGGCTTCATGGACAATATTACTTACAGGGGTCTTGCGGAATTCTTACGTATTTATTTTTGAAGAATGGTGTATCGAATTAAGGCACATGAGACTGATTTTCTTGATTATTTAAGGCTTTGTAAGGAACAATCAGATTGATCTTCTAAAGGGTACCATCACACCCGAGGTTATTACTCAACTGAATTTTAAAATAGTTATTTATGAGAGTTTTAATTTGGAATTGTAGAGGTATGGAAATAAGGAGACAATAATGTTAGGGAAATATGGTATAAACATAGACTGGACTGCATGTTTTTATCAAAAACAAAACAAGATTTTGGATTCGTGCAAGGGTTCCAATTTTGCTTTGGATATGATAATTTGGTCACGTTGGACCCAAACGGGATCCAACGTGACAAGCGGGGGACTAGCTGTTTACTATTATAATGATTATCAAGTCCAGGTTCTTTTCTCCAATAATCAAATGATTGACATGGAAGCTGTAGCCCTAGAGAAAAAGTTTTCTTGACATTTGTTTATGATGACCCAGTTCAGAAATTGAGAGATCAAGTATGGGAATGACTGACGAGGTATGTTCTGGCAAGGTCGAAACCATGGTTTATTATTGGAGATTTGAATGAGACTACTGGTAATCATGAAAAATAGGGAGGCCCTTTAAGAAGCGCATGATCCTTTTTATCTTTAATAATATGATTAGGAACAATGGTCTTCTGGAGTTTTCAGATCGTGGTAGTAAAATGTCATGGCAAGGAAGGAGAGGAAAGAAAATGATCAGATGCAGATTAGATCGCGCATTAGGTAACGAAGACTGGTATACTCTATTCCCATGTTCGTCTACAGACTATTTGAGAATGATAGGAACAGATCATAGGCCAATAGTGGCTACGCTTGATAATAGGATACCTAAAAGACGAGGTCAATTTCTATTTGATAAGAGATGGATTGGACATGAGGGTTTTACGGAATCTACTGGTCGAGGATGGGGTAAATTAGACTTGGGTAACTCGGAGATTTTGTGTCAAAAATTAGTAATTGTAGACACAAAATTTCTCAATGGTGAAAGAATAATCCTCCATATGGGAAAGAGAAAATTAATGAACTCCAACAAGCATTGGAAGAAGTTCAAATAGACAACAATAGATCACAAAGGGAAATAATGGAAGCCTCCCAGAAATTACAAGAAGCATATAAGGATGAAGAGGAGTATTGGCACCAAAAAGTAGAACAGTGTGGCATACATCATGCGATCTTAACACCAAGTTCTACCATGCACTTACAAAACAACACCGAACGTGAAACCGAATAGTAGGGTTATATGATGAGGAGTGGAAGTGGATTACAAAGGAAATATGTGTAGAAAAAGTGGCAGCGGATTCGAGGATTTATTCAGGTCTACACAACCCTCTGATTTTGACGCTTTTTTGAATGACATCACACCAAGTATTTCTCAACAGATGAATCAAAGGTTACTAAGGAGCAAAACGGAGTAGGAGGTCAAACAAGCACTATTTATGATGCACCGGGAAAAAGCTATGGGACCTGATGGAATGACGACCCTCTTTTTCAACACTTTTGGCCTATTATAAAGAAGGATATTCTGGAGTTGGTTAATGTTTTTTTTGTCGTCTGGAAAGATGGATGAAAGGTTAAATACTACAAATATATGTCTAATCCCAAAGGCAGAGAGGCCAACAAGGATGACGGAATTACGACCCATATGCTTGGGCAATGTAGGATATAAAATCATCTCAAAAGTGTTATGTCATAGACTAAAGGCCTGTCTTCCCACACTTATTTCAGAAACACAATCCCCTTTTGTGGCAGGAAGGTTAATTTTGGATAATATTCTTATAGCACAGGAGATATTCCATGGGATAAGAGCGAATACGTCATGTCAAAATAAGTTCATGGCAATTAAATGGGATATCAGCAAAGTGTATGATAGAATTGAGTGGGTCTTTATTCATGTGTTACTTGATGGAATAGGTTTTGATAATTATTGGATCCAATAAATGATGGAGTGTATAACAATGGTACAATATCGAGTATTGTTAGATGGTCAACCCAAAGGGCACATTGGACCAAAAAGAGGACTGAGACAGGGAGATCCCCTCTCCCCTTACTTGTTGATTATGTGCACAGAGACATTGATAGCGAACATTAAGAAAGCGGAAAGGGAAAAACTTAGAACAGGAATAAAAGTGGCACGGGCATGCCCTCCAATATCTCACTTTCTTTTTGCGGGCGATAGTTTCTTTCTGTAGAGCACGGAAGAAGGAATGTCAAACCATTAAGGATTTTGAAGGAGTATGAGGTGATGTCAGGTCAACTAATAAATTTATTCAGTTTGAACACAAGATTGAAGAAACCACAAGACAATATCTAAGGGACATTTTGGGTATTAGAATCTAGGCAGTATGGGGATCATATTTGGGAATACCAGAGAGCTTGGGAGGATCAAAGACACAAGTCTTTAGATTTATTCAAGACCGGCTAAGTAGTAGAGTTAATGGATGGACTATTAAGTTTTTTTACAAAGGGAGGTAAGGAAGTGATCATCAAATCAGTGGTTACTGCTTTACAAAATGATGTAATGTCATGTTTTCGCTTGACAAAGGATACAACCAAAAAGTTGACAAGTGCAGTGGCTCAATTTTGGTGGAGCCCTAGGGGACACAAAAGGTATGAACTGGAAGTCATGGGATAAACTATGTCAAACTAAGGATGCAGGAGGTTTGTGATTCAAAGATCTCACATATTTCAATATGGCAATGTTGGGAAAGCAATTATGGCGCTTGATTGAAAAACCAAACACACTATTCTCTCAAGTTTCCAAAGGACGGTATTTCAGAAACACATCACCCCTTAAACCGATCAGATCATACTCACTGTCTTATGGATCGTGCAGTATGGTTTCTTCTAGATCTCTAGTTAGCAAATAACTAATCAAACGGGTGGGATCGGAGTCTTCTATTTCAGTATGGAACGATCCTTGGCTTTCAACCACTCGCCCGAGATCAGCAAATAAAATTAATCAAAATAGTTACCTTCATCTTACAGTGAACTCTCTTATTAATGGAAATTCCCGGACTTGGAATTCTCAGGTACGCTGGGATTTGGTTGACCCTCAGAATGTGAAAATTATAGAAAACATCCCCTTAAGTAGGATACAAATCACATATAGGGAAAGCTGGCATTTTACAAAAAAATGGGAAATACACAATGAAGTCTGGTTACCAGGTGGAACGTGCTTACCCTGATAAAGGAAATACATTTCCCGTCTATGGACCCACAATAGATAATCTAAAGGCCCATTGTTGGAAAATATGATGCCCCCCCCCCAAAAAAAAAATTCCTTTGGCAATTAGTATCAGGTTGTATACGGTTAAGAAAAATCTCCGAGCACGAGGAATCCAAGGATATTCAGTGTGCAAGATGTGGAGTACATGAGGCAACAGTAAATCACGTTCTTTTTGAATGTCCTCTTGTGGTACAAGTTTGGGCACTGTCTAGGATACCATCGAATCCTGACATTTTCCCTTCTTAATTTCTTTTCACAAATATGGATCACCTTTTTGGAGAGTTTCACCATCTATGGAGGGTCATCAATTTTCTTGGGCTTTATGGTATATTTGGAAAGCAAGAAATAACAAAACTTTTAGTAATATGGATGTTGATCATAGAGTAACTATCAATTTGGCAGAGACATAATCATTATTATGGAGTGAGGCTCATGCTACAATGGTAAAGAAAGAAGCTCAATCCATGTAAGGACAAGTTTTATCCCTACCCTCAATTCCAAAAGATTGTGTTTTACGGATGGTTCATGGAAAGAACATGATATGTATTCGGGACAAGGATGGTATAGCACTTTAGAAGGTTTTGAGAGACTTATGGGAGAAAGGAACACTAGAGCTAGTCTTTCTCCCCTACATGCCGAGATAGAGGCTCTTATTTGGGCAATGGAAAGTATGAGGAATTTATATCAGTATCATGATACTTTTGCAACGGATTGTTTACAAGTGGTAAAGATGGTGTCGTAACCAAAAGAATGGCCAGCCTTTGCAACTTATTTGGAAGATATCAAGTATCTCAAAAGCAGTTTTACCCACTCAGAGCTCATTCATATACCAAAACGAAGAATCTTAGGGCGGACAGTCTTGCACGAAGTGTCAGGAAACAAATGTCTTTCATCGTTTATATGGATGCAGAATTACCAGAGTGGTTCGTTGAGTCTATATGAGTCTATTTTAAGTTAATAACAAAAAAACACTATCTCAACTGATGTTGAACCTTACAAAGGTCATCCTAATCCGGTAAAGTATCTCAATCTCTTTAATAGTCTCGTTTTTATGTTTATTTCGTCCTCCTAACTTCAGTTGATCTTGTTGTGCAATGCATGCAAGACAATACATGAGTGTCTCAGAGACTTATAATCCTACACATAAATGACAATTTTCTTTGTAAGAAATGAATTCTTAACATTTGATGTCTTTCTCTTATCTTTTGATAAGTTTTTTTGTGACTGGGCGGTTTGGTTTGGTTAGCCCCTGCAGGAGAATTATGTTCTTACTTAGATGATCTGGCAAATTCATTGGATAGTCAGGCTTACATAAGAGAGTGTTCTTTCCTGACAAAAAAATAGTGTTCTTTTGGACAGCCGAATATTAATTCATCTCATTTCGACTGGTCTTTCTACTCCAAAGCCTTGAAAATCTCTAATCTTGCACGACGACTTGTTTTGAATTTTTTTTTTCATGGGAGAAGATTGGATTCATTTTGACTATTTGAAACAAGTTAAAAAAAAAGTTTTTATGTGTTCGTTACTCATTAGCAAGTTAAAAAAAATAATTACTAAGAAACCTGAAAAAAATCGCGACTCTTTCAGATTAATGTTGTTAGCATCAACGGACACATACATTTTATCAAAAAGATCAAAGGACAATAAATGTCATCTTACCGCATAAATGGAATATGACGCAAGAGTATAATTGCGGAGGTACATAGAAGGATTTATGTACTATTGATGTAGAGTATGTATATCCTTATGAGGAAAATGCAAGGTGTATGGACTAGTCTTATGTTATCATGACATTGTATGTTTTGTGTGATATTTTATGCATCGTGTTTGTTCTTGTTAAAGCTAAACTTCCATAGTAGGAATTTTATTTATTTAATCAGTGGTTTGCGTGTCTAGCATCTCATACCTCACTGATTGACTCTACTGTTACTCACACCTCTTTATTTCCCTTTCAAATGAGACTGACAATCAGGAGTGATCATTTCGGATTGGTGCTTTTGGATGTTTTCATTTTCTTTCATGTTCAGATTTTGGGATTTATTTTTATTGTTATTTTTGAACATTATTCTATTTATTAGACTTATGGTGTTGAAATGACTTTTGGCGAAGTAATAAAGTGGAAATTTCATAAGACTATTATTTATTATGTTATTTCAAAAATGCGGATTTCACATAAATCATCCTATAAAAATAAATAACAGAAATCTCTAAAAATGTATATTTGTATGTCTATATTTTGGGAGTGTGTATAGAGATATAAGATGACATGGTCTCCAAACATATATAATATTCTTATAGTATGTTAGTAGGCTATTCGGGACAAGGTTGAGATTTATAAAGTGTAACAATAATTTTGGTTTTCACTAAGAATATGCAACCTAATTATTATATTTTAATTATATTTATACATATAAAATTTTCCAAATACTACTTACAAAATAAATATAAAACATAAGAATGTATTTTATAAATGCTAAAATTATTTATAGATAATTAGAAGAATATTTGAGTAAATGTAAAAATTCTATATATTGTTATGTAGAAAATAATAAACGAGAAAATAATAATTCTAATTCCATAGCAATCTTACCGGGAAAAACAAATTCAGAGACAAATCTGATGAAAATTAGCCCGCCAAACAATTTTTGTAACTCACCAAAATTTTGTTAAGACTCCCACAGCAAAACCAAAAAAATGGCACAGAGAGCGCGAGAATTTCAATTCGAAAGTTTCAAAGAAATGGCGCTTTTGCTCTCTCCTTTTTCATCCCCTTCTCACCCTCACTTCTTCCTTCCCACCAAATCTCAGTCTCTCTCTCTTTCTCTCGGAATCTCTTCAATCCCTAAATCATGACGGAGAAGGAGATCTGTGTGAGGTTGACGAGAGCTGCGGCCAAAAGAAAGGCCATGGCCACCGAGGAAGAACGGGTCTCCAAGAAGAGAGTCGTTCTTGGTGAGCTTCCCAATGTGGCCAATCTCAATCAGAAAAGAGTGATCCCGAAGCCCACAAAGAGTCTCGTAGCTCCAGCAAAGCAGAGAAAGACTGCTCCGGTGGAATCAGGATTTGATATTGATGCTCGATCTGATGATCCTAAGATGTGCGGACCTTATGTCTCTGACATCTACGACTATCTACGTGAAATGGAGGTAAAAGAAAATTCTCTAAGCATAGATTAGTTTCACTTTGAAGTTGTGGGTTTGGTCTGAAGAGTCTCAATGCAAGATTCTTTTTTATTCCAGTTTAGCTATATGTTCTGTAAATGTGGAAACTTTAGAGATCGATGATGGTTATTGGTGAAATATTCCAGGTGAAGCCAAATCGAAGACCATTACCTGATTATATTGAAAAGGTTCAGAAAGACGTAACACCAAGCATGAGAGGCGTTTTGGTGGATTGGTTAGTGGAAGTTGCTGAGGAGTACAAACTCCTAGCTGAAACTCTTCATCTCACTGTCTCTTACATCGATAGATTCTTGTCCATTAAGACTGTTAACAAGCAGAGGCTTCAGCTTCTGGGAGTATCTGCAATGCTTATTGCCTCGTAAGTATCTCTTGTTGCTAGTCATTGTGTGTTGTATCAAGCTTATGGGCTTCTTCTTCTTCTTCTGGTTATCGAAATGAGTAGGAAGTATGAAGAGATAAGTCCTCCCAAAGTGGAAGACTTCTGTTACATCACTGATAATACATTTTCGAAACAAGATGTCGTCAAGATGGAAGCAGATATACTTCTTACCCTCCAGTTCGAGCTAGGAAGGCCTACAGTCTGTTCTTTTATCAGGTTAGATTTGTGATGAACCAATGTGTTATTTAGTGATAATACTTAATGGTCTGTCCTCATTTTGTGTGTGTTTTGCGTTTTTTATTTGTTTATGTGCAGACGATTCACAAGGGTTGCACAAGAAGATTTCAGAGTAAGCTCAACATAAAGATTTGAAACCTGCACTTTGTAACTTGTAGAGAGTCAATTGCTAATAGTATTCTCCTTTCACACCTTTGTTTCAGGTGCCACACGTGCAGCTGGAGCCACTCTCTTGCTATTTATCAGAACTGAGTCTATTAGATTACAAAGCTGTGAAGTTTGTGCCATCTATGTTGGCTGCTTCTGCTGTCTTTCTTGCTCGATTCATCATCCGTCCAAAACAAAATCCTTGGGTAAGCATTTAGTTCTCACGTTCTTACAGGTTAAATGTTGTGAATAAAGCACTAATCATATTTGCTTCTGATTGATGTACAACAGAATCCAATGCTAAAAGAATACACAAAGTACAAAGCGGCTGATCTACAAATGTGTGTGGGAATCATTCATGACTTGTATCTGAGCAGAAGAGGAGGTGCTTTACAAGCTGTTAGAGATAAATACAAGCACCACAAGGTATTTTACATTACAATGATAACAACATTTTCAACAAGATCATTTGAATTAGCATTCTTGATCTTTAATGTTGTTCCTTTTGTTTCAGTTCCAGTGTGTTGTGACCATGCCTATTTCACCAGATCTTCCCGTTAATTATTGGGAGGATATTACCATTTGATCTGAACCACTCTTTCTTTTGTCCGAACTTTGCTATCTTTGGCAAATGTTACTGAGATCCATTTCATGAAGGGTATCTCAATACAATACTGACTAGCCAGTCAGATAGTATAAAGAATCTATAGCTGAAGCTGGGGTAGTAAAGAACTCTTGGAAATGAAGTGAAGGCAGCAAAAAATAATTTGTGTTTGTAATATGAAGATGTGTAATTTGTCATTCAAGTATCATCTTATATACAGAATTAGTATATGCATCCTTGGAATAATGCAGTACAATTGCTGAATAGGATTTACGTTACGTTTTTTTTTTTTTGTGAATGAATTGTAGGATCATCATTTCTACACAATATGATAAACTAAATAATTTGTTTATATAATGATAAAAATAAAAATCTATTATTAGTATATGCATCCTTGGAATAATGTAGTACAATTACGGAATATGATGCTTGGAGGACTGCCTTATGATGGTCTTTATTATCTTTGATTTCTTTTAGGTTTCACTTCGACTAGTGTTCAAGACTCTTCCAGTTTAGGGGGGATTTGATCTTTGTGGGCTTATTGTTCCCTTTCAGGGGTTTGGTGATACTTGATTTGGGCTCCATTACATAGGAGCTGAGATATTTGATTGGCTTTGTAGCGTGGTGAAACCCAGCTCCAACAATAGCCCACTGAGTTTGATATGTTTTAGGTCATCCGGTGAGTCGTATTGAATCCGACTTGGATAGTTTATTTGAGATAGGCGGTCTTTGCATTCCAAGGACCGGTTTAATGAATTTATTGCGAGATTTATAAAAATATGTTTCTTGGATATATAAATCATCTAATCTATTAAAACAGGAGTACAAATAGGAAATACCCTTTAGTTTTCCACAAAAATTACAATTCTCTACCACTGATATTATCCCTATATCCAAACACAACTAAATCACCCCTTACATGGACATATGCTCATAATAAGCCCAATACTAATTTGTTTGACCCAATAATTATATTTTGTATATTTGTAACCATAAAATGAGTTTTATTATTTCTTTTCACCAGAGTCTATATCGTTGCATCAAAACCATCTTTAAATTATTAAATCGAAAAATTGAATTAAATGTCAAAAACATATATCTTATATTCTAAGATAAGTCATTTTTACATATATTCTAAAACATAAATCTGAAGTACAATTAGTACTTAACCCTAACTTTTTCTTAATATTTACCATTGAATGCCATTAAACTTAAACACAGTCGTTTAATAACTTAACAACTCAGCCCAAATTTTTTTACAAAACCAAGTGCACCTAAACTCACGTGGTTTGTTATTGAATATGCCTCAGTTTAAAATTATTCTGCAGAAATCAAAACAAATGTAATTCAATACCAAATATGACACGGTCTACATGATCAAAACCAATAATTTAAAGTTTGGTTCACCACATAAAAAAAATCAATTTGTGTAAATACTTAACCACTTGATTTCGATGCAATATAAATCATGATTAAAAAATCATTATCAATGAACTGGTTTAGCAAACATGTCAGTTATACACAAATTAATAGGTTATCTGCAAACATGTCGAATACATAAATTAATATTGTAAAAGAAATAATTATAAGATATATTATTATCTGCAAATCTACCAGTTTAAATTCTTCATTCAAATTTTAGTTTAACCCACCTATATTCCGTATGTACACGATATTATTTGCAATATATAAATATATTTAAATTATACATTATAAACAAACTAAACGTTTTTGGGTTATCAAAATCTTCTATATCTTACAAAAACATTCCTAAAATATAAACAATCAATTAATTTTTTCTAACTTATCTGTATTTGACAAATATTCATAATTTTTTTCTGTTATCACTAATTATGGTGAGTATGTATTCTATAAATGACAAACGTTATATCCATACTTTGCTCATGCGATCTTAGCAATTAATTAACCATACATTCTTTTAGCTAAAATTTACAAATATATGCTATTAATTGTATTTGTTTTAAAAAAAATATTCTATTATAAAAATGTATCTCAAATCTAGCCATCTATACTATTAACTTATGTATTAGTACAAATCATGAACAAATTATACATATAAGGGCATGCCTAGAATGACGATACATATTATCGTAAAGAGAATAATAATTTAATTGCTTACCATTAGCTAACTTATTTGTTAAAAAGTAATCAACAAAAAAGAAGATGAGAGAAGTTGTAACACCGATAAAAAAGTAACAAACAAAAAATTAGGTATAATTTTCTTAGAAAAATGTGTTTGCCAATAATATTTAGGTTTCTACAAAATTTAGTTATTATTCTATCCCATCTTTGTTACAATTTTTATCATAATTACCCATTTTATTTATTTGTATGATCAGGTGAGTTTAGTACAATTTATTAATATCATAGCTATTTTGTATGTGTATATAGATCTTACAAATAACAAAACAATGAAAATATTTTATAAAATATATTTTTGATTATAACATATTGAAGGATGTAACTGTTTTAAGCAAATACACCTCCAAAACATATTATAGTTTTAATATCTTCATAAATTTAACATATATTATATAGATTTCATAATAACAATGTGTAAATATTATTTTACATTATTATTTATATAACTAAAAATTATATTTTAAAAATATGTAATTTATATTGCTAATAAATTGTGGAATTTAGTGTCAACGTAGTTATATTAGATTAATTATACCAAAACATATCCATAAGTATATCGAAAACAAACACCCGCGCGGGTGCGCGGGTCCGATCCTAGTTTTTCTTATATGTAATGATTTCACTTTTGAGTCGAGCTTGAAGCATGAGCTCTTTCCCTTCTTTAATTTAAGTTGCATTTTTTCTCCTCTGTTAACCTACTTCGCTTGCTTTCTTCACTTATCTCTTTTTTCCTCCTATTTTATTATTCTTTGCTTGAAATTTGATGGTGCCTCCTCATGATGAAGCGCTAAACAACCTTGTTCCTTATGTTCGTTTATCGGTGGAGATCCTGACTTATTCATCGGGCAACGATATGCCTATTACCCATCGTAAAGACCTAGGGTAATCGGTTCATCATCGAAATCGAACTCCCATGCTAACCCTAATGGCGATTCCACTGCAAATACGCCCAAGAATCATGACTTTTAGTCTCACCCTGTATTTTATACTTTGTAAATGTCGCAGATCTCTTCACTTTCAGCGGTTGATGCTCTTATGTCGTTATCTCAAATGGAACCACCACGTTTCCTCCCCTAGTTATCATCATTAATTCTTAGATTTGAGAAAACCCCTAAATCTGATATTCGAATAGAAAACCAAGATTTAATAATAAAAAAACTAAATTTGAGATTCAAATAAAAAGTCTAGATCTAATAAAACTATAAATGAAGAAGAAAGAAAATAAGAAAAAGAAGCAAATAATAAACAAATTTTCTCAAAAAAAAAAGAGAGAAAAATGAAATTCAGGAAAGGAGAAGAAAAAAGAAATAAATAAGAGAAAAGAGGAGACTAATGATATATAGGCAATTCTCTAGATATATTTTTAAGTTTTTGTCAAAAAAGAGCTCCTAAAGAAGAAAATGACCAAAATATTCTATTAAAGAGGAAAAATACTATTATACACTATATATATATAAATATAAATAAATAAAAACTAAAACTAATAATAAAAAAATTATAGTTTGCAAATTTGAAAATTTTACAAAAAATTCAAAAAAAAATCACTTTTTCCAAATTTCTTTTAGAATTTTGAAAAAAAATTTGAAACTATTTTTGAACTTTTAATATATATATATATATATAATTTTAAACACCACTCTCAAAACTCTACCACTTAACTCGAAATTTTAAATCTAGATTAGTTAACCATAGAGTTATACATGTATATTTACTTATGTAATAAAATATTTTGGTCTTTTTCATCATTGGATGCTATATTTACTTCTATAATAAAACTTTTTAGAGCTATATTAAAGTATTTCTCTATTATATATTATTAGGGTTAATTCAAGAGAAGGGTAAATATACAATTAACTTATATTTTGGATTAAAAATAATTAAAACAAAAATTATTTTAGAAAAAAAAAAGATATTTTAGTTTTATCATTTTAGATATGAAGATATATAAGGCGATTTCTCCTCTTTCAACTATGAGTCTCCTCTTTACGTTAAGGTCCATGTTACTTTTCACTCCTCTCGCCACTTCCAATTGTTAGAATATATGCTCACAATCCCTTGATTGATATAATATTAACTTCAGTGTAAATGCTCAATATAAGCTTTCCTTGTAATCTCTCAATGTCCTTGTATATAAGTCCATGACTTCTCTATCTATAAACTCATTTTCCATACTCAACATGGTATCAAAGCACTGATTCCTTGACTTATTTTTTTCTGCCTCCGTTCTCTCTTCTTCTTCGACGCCCCTCTGTTTCTCTGAAACCTTTGTTTCTTTTTTCATCATGCAAATCGTCATGCCCCTACAAGTCAAACATCTGCTGAACATATGTATGTGTTCAATGCTCAAAACCCTCAGAGCACATTGCTTTCGGTGAATATGTTGAGTGTCACCAAACTCACCAATGTGAACTACTTAATGTGGAGTAAGCAAGTTATTGTTGTACTCGAAGGTCATGAGTTGCATACCTTCCTTGCTGCTATGGATCAGGCTCCTCTTGCAACGATCACTGTCGATGGTCAATCCATGGTGAATCCTGCGTTTTGAGCTTGGCATCGTCAAGATTGTTTCCTCTTCAGTGCTATGATAGGAGCAATCTCTCTTCCGGTGCAATTCATAGTCTCCAGCGCCACCACATTCGCCGAGATCTGGAGCCTCTTCGCTACTGACTTTGAAAATTTGACACGGGGCCACATCCGACAGCTCAAACACCAAATCAAGAGCTGTACCTAAGGAACCAAAACCATATCCGAGTACTTGCGCATCATCAAAGCTAAGGCTGGCGACTTAGCTCTCCTTGGGAAACCAATGGATCCAGAAAATCTCACAGAGGAAATTCTTGCGGGACTTGGTGAAGAGTTCAAACCAGAGATTGATGCTGTTAATGGCAGAGATCAACCAATCTCATACACGAAACTACATGAACGCTTACTCAATCGAGAAGCTATGATTCTTTGTGTAGCAACTCCTCAACCAACACCCATTGTTGCGAATGCAACTGACTCTTGTTCATGGACGCCAAACAACAACCACCAAGTTCGCAGCAATCAAAAATATCACTCCAACATCAACAACAACAACAACCAGAACCAGTACCACAACAATAATCAACAACGTGGAGGTCGTGGACAGTATCATGGCAGATGCCAAGCGTGTGGCGTTCATGGTCACAATGCCAAGTTTTGTCTTGAATTTCGAATGTTTTGTGGCTCCCATAGTAGTCAAATATCTTAGTAGCCATGGCAGTCATCTCCTTACCCACAGCAGTGGAACTCATCACCACAGTCATGGCAGCCTAGAGCGAACCCAACAATGTTATCAGACTCCTCCACTTGGTTGCTTGATTCCGGTGCTTCACACCATATGACCATTGATCTTGGAAATCTTTCTCTTCATTCACCATACAGTAGAAACGATGATGTGACGTTTGGAGACGGCTCGGGTCTGCAGTTATCACACACAAGTTGTTTCTCTTTTCCAACTTATTCTTGTCCTTTTTTATTAACAATGTTCTATATGTTCCATCTCTTGCTAAAAAACTTATTTCTGTTTTTCAACTCTTTACAACTAATGGGGTTTATGTGACATTTACACCAACATATTACCTGGTGAGAGACCTTCAAACGGGGACTCTTCGACTGGAAGGAAAGCCTAAGAACGGTACATACGAGTGGCCAACTTCGAGTTCATCATCACGTCCATCTCTTGCATTTGCTTCTACAGCCAAAACCAACCTCTGAACTGGCATTCTCGTTTAGGACACGCTGCATTTCCGATTTTAAAACACATGGTTTCAGCTTTTAATTTACCGGTTTCATCAAATGTTTTACTAAACAAGCCATGCAAGCTTGTTCTATCAATAAGATGCATAAGTTAATTTTTTCTACATCAACCTTGCAATCCAATCATCCTCTTAATATTATTTTCTCTGATGTTTGGACTTCAGAAATGGTTTCAGTCGATGATTTTAAATACTATGTCATATTCGTGGATAATTTCACAAGATACACTTGACTTTATCCATTGAAACAGAAATACCAAGTCTTTGATGTTTTTACAAAATTTCGGTCTTTAGCTGAAAACCAATTCTAGTACAAACTTAAGACCTTATACTCGGATAATGGTGGTGAGTATATTGGTCTTTCGCATTATCTAGCTACTCATGGGATTTCTCATTTTACAACTCCACCGCATACACCTAACACAATGGACTAGCCGAGAGATGCCACCGACATATCGTTGAAACTGGCTTATCTCTTCTGTCCATGCTTCAATGCCTCGGTCATATTGGACCTATGCATTTTCAGCAGCGGTTTATTAGATCATCCGCATGCCCACACAAATTCTTCAGCACAATTCCCCTTTTCGAAAACTGTTTTCTCGTAATCCAAATTTTGAAAAACTAAAAGTTTTTGGTTGTCTATGTTTCCCTTGGCTCAGACCTAATGCATCTAATAATCTAGACGATCGCTCCACTCCGTGTGTATTCTTAGGCTACTCCATAATGCAAAGCGCATAATTTTTTCTTGATCGCACCACCTCTAGAATTAACACTTCTCGTCATGTTCAGTTCCACGAAACTATGTTTCCTTTTAGTGTTACATGAAGTATTACCACTCATGGTTCTGCCCACATTGAGTATGTCACAGTCACCACCTTAAAGGCTACTCCTACTCAGATATATCAACAACCACATATACCTGCCTCACAACCACCAACATCCATACCTACAGAAAATACTGCAACCACAGCGCCTCTTACAGCACAACCAACAGTCCCACCAGTTCCAACACCATCTATGGTTTCTGCTGCAGAAAACACATGCCCAGCATCACTTGAGGCACCAAAACAATCAGCAATGTGAGTGAGGACCAGAAACCGCAAACCTGTCCAAAAGCTTAATCTCCATGCCACTATCCAACACCCCAATGAGAAAATACCAACATCTGTAGCACAACCTCTTAAAGATCCTCGCTGGAGGGCCGCAATGCAGGCTGAGATTAACTCTTTATTTTGAAATAAAACTTATACTTTGTTCATACCTGAAATTGCTTCGAATATCTTTGGATGCAGATGAATTTTCACAATAAAAAGATTACCAAATGGAGATGTAGACAGATTCAAAGCGAGGCTCGTTGCTAAGGGGTTTCATTAACGACCCGGCATTGACTTCCACGACAACTTTAGTCCGGTTGTGAAACCAACTACCATCCAACAAGTGTTCAGTGCAGTCTCACGCCAATGGCCTCTACGACAATTAGATGTAAACAATGCATTTCTGCAAGGTTAACTTGAAGATGATGTGTTCATGACTCAGCCCCCGTTTTTCCAAGATCCTTCAAATCCAACTGCAGTGTGTAAATTACACAAATACATATATGGACTCAAGCAAGCCCATAGGGCATGGTACAATGAGCTCAAAACATTTCTTCTCCAATCCGGGTTCACCAACTCCTTAGCTGATACCTCTCTCTTCATTTACAATCACAACAACGCCCTGCTCTACATGCTAGTTTACGTTGATGACTTGATCATCACATGGAGTAACACTGATCACCTTAATCGCTTCAAAAATTTCTCTCAACTCGTTTTTCTCTTATAGATTTTGGTCCATTGTCATATTTTTAGGAATGAAGGTTCACCGTAACTCACGAGGTATCTATCTAACCCAAACTCGTGTTATTTCAAATCTTCTCTATAAGAGAAAGATATTGGATGCCAAGCTCATGCCAACACCAATGTTTCCATCGACTACACTAACACGTCAGAGTGGCGATCCACTTCAATCTAGAAGAGAGTACCGTGCTGTCACAGGCAGTCTTCAATATTTATCCCTTACACGGCCGGACATTGCTTACTCAGTCAAGAAACTCTCTCAATTCATGCATCTCCCCGCACCGACCGTTGGAATGCAGAAAAACTCATACTGCATTACTTAGCTGGCACTCTCCACAAAGGCATCTTCTTTTCCTCCAACAACACACCAACTCTTCATGCTTTCACAGATGCTGTTTGGGCCAGACATCAAGATGATTTCACCTCCACAGGCGCATACATTGTGTACTTTGGCAAACAGCTTGTCACATCTGGTGTGGCTCGCTCATCCACTGAAGCCGAGTACAAATCCATTGCTTCAACAACTGTAGAAGTTTGCTGGATCCTCTCACTGCTCCGTGAACTGGGGATAAAGGTGACAACAACTCCTACCATCTACTCAGAAAACAAAGGTGCCACATACTTAAGTGCCAGTTCAGTTTTTCACTTCAGGATGAAGCACTTGGCTTTAGATTATCACTTCGTAGGTCAACACGTTCAGACACACATGGTTCGGGTTACACACGTCTCATCACATGATCAGCTGGCCGAAATTATGTCAAAACCTCTCTCTTGAGCTCACTTTAACGGCTTGGCTATCAAGATTGGAATCACCACCGGTGCTCCATCTTGAGGGGGCATGTTAGAATATATTCCCACAATCCCATTGATTGATATAATTTTAACTTCTATGTAAATGCTCGATATATGATTTTCTTTTAATCTCTTGATGTCCCTGTATATAAGTCTATGAACTCTCTATCAATAAACTCATCTTTCATATTCAATACCAATTTCGTTCACTACTCTTGATGTCAAGAATTGAGCTCAAAGCATTTTTAAAATTTGAGTAAACGTTGTGCTAAGAAAATGTGGTCAATATGTATGTGTTATGCAAGTCTTGATGATTGTGAGTTAGAGCTTCTACAGTTGTTTTTGTAACACCTCAATCACCCACGGCTAATGGGCCTCCCATGCCCGTTCTCTTCACCCATGGGCCCTCACCTTTTCCACTGGCTAGAACTACATAGAAAAGGATTCGTCAAGGGGACCTTTTATCCCCCTACATCTTTGTTTTGGCAATGGAAGCTTTTTCAAGAATACTACTATGAAGGTATGAATCTGGCCTTATTGGATATCACCCACAAACAGCGGATCTTAATCTCACTCACCTGATGTTTGCCGATGATGTAATGGTATTCTTTGATGGCTGTACAAATTCTCTCCAAGGAATCTCGGAGTGCCTAGATGACTTTGGTTCTTGGTCAGGTCTGATTATGAACATAAATAGAACGAAAATATTTACCTCATGGATGAACGATCATGAATCCTTAGCTGTCTCAAGCTTTGGTTTGAACGCTGGTTCATTACCCATCAGATACCTAGGCCTTCCATTGATGAGCTGCAAGCTGCATATATCTGATTATGATGCCAAATTCAAAAATTGGTTAATTTTATTTTTTGAAATTGGGTTGTGAAGACACTCTCTTTTGCTGGCAGGTTATTACTGCTCGACATTGTCATTGTAGGAACTGTAAATTTATGGATCTCGACTTTCGTCCTTCTTAAAGGTTGCCTTAGGCAGATAGAATCTCTTTGTGCAGATTCTTGTGGCCTGGTGACAATGATATTAGCAGGACAGAAAAAAATGTTTTGGAAAATATGTTTTCTGCCAAAAGAAGAAGGTCTAGGACTTAGGTGCTATGCGGCCTAGAATAGGGTACTCATTCTTTGGTTCATCTAGCTTCTCTTCTCCAACAGTGAGTCGCTATGGGTGGCTTGGCACTTACATTATCATCTCAGGGTACATCCATTTGGGCTTTCACAGAATCACCAAATAAATCATGGGCTTGAAACAGATCTTGAAGTTCAGACTTGTTGCTCTTTCTTTCTTCAAAAGGGTAATCAATTCAGGAACAAGGCTCAACTTCTGGTTTGATAGCTGGACACCCTTTGGTACACTGATTGATTAAATTGGACCAACAGGTCCGCATACGCTAAGGATCCCGTTGCTCGCGACAGTATTTCATGTTTTCTTTGCAATTGGATGGACTCTACCTTCGCCAAGATCACAAGAGTCTATGAACCTACAAATACACTAAACACTATCCTTCTTCCATCAAGCAATGCTCTCGCTGATTACTATGAATGGAGGGTGGACGGTACTCACGGCTCAACCTTCTCTTCTGCTGACACTTGGGATGTCCTTCGACCAAAGGAAGGAAGTAAACAGTGGGTTGACTGTGTATGGTTTCAAGGAGCAGTACCAAAGCACTCATTCAACATGTGGGTGGTGAATTTGGATAGATTACCAACAAGAGTCCAACTCGTTTTATGGGGAATGCAAGTATCTTCAACGTGCTGCATGTGCTCAATCAAACCGGAGACAAGAGATAACTTGTTTCTCACATGCAACTTCAGAGTAGTCTAAAACCAGATCCTCTTACGGCTTAACCCTTTAGGACACACCTTCATGGACTGGAACAAGCTACTGTCTTGGATCAGATTAAACTCTCTCGGGCTAGGCTCGTCGTTTACCATGTACAAGAGGAACATTTGCTCAAGGTCCAAAATCTTTTTAAGAAAATTAGTTAAAAATTAGAGTATTCTTTAGAAATTTAGGTTCTTTTTTTACTTAATTGTGTTAAATTTTAGAGCCATTCTTCATAATTGTATAGGACCCTGTGAAACATTAAGACATGCCTGCTTAGGCCAGCTGAAACAACGGTTTTTCATCTTTGGAAACATAAAACAATGCACTACACAACAACACTGTTCCCCGAATGTGATCTCAAGATTGGTTTATAAGGATGTGAAAAACATAATCTTGGCATGGAGGAATCGAAAGGATTTTCGGTTACTCCATTTTTTTTTTGGATTGTGTAACAATAAGTTCCCAAGTCTTTTTTACTCTGTCTTGTTTTTATTTGTTTTTGTCAGGGCAAAGTAATTAGGAAAAATTTTAATTCTACCACAAATTTGATATTATTTTTTAAATTTATCATTAATGAATTACTATTTTCAAAATAGTTTAAATTTATGATAAAATAGCATTAAACTAATTTTTTTAATTATTTATAGAACATTAATAAACCTAATCCCAACTCCTTAATACTAAACCCTAATCAATAATCACTAAAGATTAAATTCAAGTGTTGTTATATTTTTTTATTATTGGTAATATTTTTGAAAAATAATAATTAACTTGTGATATTTCTAACAATTGAATATTTATGAGACTGGAAGTTTGTAAATCTGAACATCATTAATATAAGATTGACATTCTTGGCAAAAAAAAAAAAAAACAATAAACACTCTACGTACTACCAACATAAAAAGATATCAAAACGGAGGAATATAGCAGAAAAGGAGAAAACGATGAATACATCTTGTTCCTCTTTTTGGAATTTTTACACGAAGAAATGACTTCAGAAACCATAATGCAACAGTACATGTTCTTTCGGCATTATTGAGCAAGGATATTCCCATGCTTGATCGGACAAAAGGCAAAACCAAAAGATAGTATCTCTCTTGAATCTACAGAGAACCAAACCTGTCTTGAAAGGATATAACACAAGAAAAAACAACCTGAGACAGGTGAATCAGTAGTGAGTAGTTGGAACCCTGGTAGTAGTTTTTTCCGGTAAGACGTTGTCGGGAAGAATCAACTCGGCTGGAGTTTCACGGACAATCCCAAGCATTGAATCATAATCCTCATCCTTGCGTGCATATTTCTTCCTAAGGGCTCTCTCAACCTCGATCTCATCAAATGACTTTGAATTCTCTGCGGCATGAATATGTGCAAGATTGATGTAGTTCTCTGCTGATTTTGAGATGTATGCTATCTCCTCATCTGTTAATTTCCTCATAAACTTTGCTGGATTCCCTCCCCAAACCTGCCACATGAATTGATAACTTTTACATATTTCTCCTTGAAATAATATATTCTCTAGTTCAATGTTGACTAAAGTAGTTCTAGCAACACAAGGAATCTGTTTAATTCTTAATCGAACAGGTTGAAACCACAAGAACCATATAGTACTCCAGTCACGTTAGTTTCAGATACAAAGGTGGTTTCCATGGTCGTAGTTCACTTTAGAGAGACAAAGCAGATTATTGGTGCCAGTCTTATCACGACCGTAGAAGACATAAAACTACAAGAAAAAGTGAAGAGAAATAAACCTCTCCAGAAGGAATTCGCGTGTTCTCTTTCACAAGAGAACCAGCAGCAACCATGGCATTCTTCTCAACCACCACACCATCAAGTAGTGTAGCTCCCATGCCAACAAATGCCTCATCCTCAACAGTACACCCATGTATGACAGCACTATGACCTGCCCGGTTTCATTTTTTACAGACATATTGTTTTAAGTACCAATCACGAAACAAATATACTAAAGCTGATAAGTCACTTTTTAAGGCTTACCTACTGTGACCTTGTCCCCAATCGTAGTAGGTAAAACCTTCCCACCAATGCTGGTTTTTGCAACATGTACAAGAGAATTGTCTTGGATATTCGTCCCCGACCCAACACTGATGTTATTCACATCACCTGCACACAAGTTAAAACCCCATATACAATGAGGTTTCCAACGCCATTTCATCAAGAGTACACTAAACTGTGACCTATGAGTACGAGGTATAATGCTGCAAATGAAAAGGCTCACCTCGAAGAACACAGCCATACCAAATAGAGGAGCCTTTCCCGATTTGAACGTCACCAATAACAGAGGCACCTGGAGCCACGAACACATCACTATCCACCAATGGTGATTTATCAAACACATTCATCAAAGTCTTATGCCACGATACTGGAATCAAACAAACAAACAAAAATTGAAAACAAGAGCGATCAGACCAGAATCAGAGTGTTCAATATAGATACGGATTGGATCTAGGGTTTGAATGTGGCTTACGGTGTTCTTCGAAGCGGTGGCTCCCTTGAAGAAGAGAACCGAAACGATCAAGAGCTTGGCCAGAGCCGCGGATCCAGTTACCCACGGTGTAAATAGCTCGTCCTAGGGTTCCCATTTTCGATTACTACAGAGATACGAGAAGGGAGAGAAAAAAAAAAAAAAGAGAAGCAGAGGTTTTATGGATGCGTTGATTTTGTTTTGTTGAACCGAACAGAATCGAGACTAAAAAGATTAACCGAAGCGACTCATAAATTTGAAATCGAACCAACTTTTATACCTGAACCTTGCAGAACTGGTTTAAACCAAATCAATCGAACTGGACTTGACCATTCGAATAACCAAAACCACATATTTTTGAAACGAACGGATAAACCAAACTCAATACGAGAATTATTGTGAAAAAGTGTTTTTTTTTCTTTTGACATCAAAATGTTGTTATATTACTATAAGACAAGAGGTAGTCTGAGAATCTGTACCGGAATAAAGTAACCAATAAAAACTAAACTACGGTAGAAACTTCTGGCCATCTTCGCTGATGAGAGTGCCTTCATGTTAGATGATCTCGGGATATAAAAGATCTTGAAGTCGTGGAATCGTTGTCGAATGGATAAGAACTTCTACAGCTCTGTTAAGAATCCTGGCCAATCCTTTGGACTTCTGTTCATCAAAATCAAGTCCATGCAGTCGGTCCTAAAGTGGTGGCAAGATGTATGGTTGATCTTATTCTCCATTGCCCACATGAGAGCCTCAGCATGTAACGATGATTGCCTTCTTTCTTCATTACTCATTCCCAACAATTTCTCTCTTCCATTTCCATCCAAACAAATCCAGCCATATCCATTATAGTTTGCGTCTCCTGTCCATGAACCATCTGTCAGACAAATATCTCGCAAACATACATCTTGTGAAGTATGTGTTTTGTTGTCCTACATCATCGCTCGTTTTGTATTTGCGTCAAACCAAGCATGACATTCAGCAGTAGCATGTCGGAAAACTTCAATAGTGTCATGAGAAACACCTCTGAATAACTTATCATTCCTGGATTTCCACAAGTACCATATGATCCAGGGATACGAAAATCTGTCCAAGTTTGGATCCTCAATGTCATTCTTTCTCAGAATAAGTAGTCTAAGTTTGCATACTAACTCGATATGGGGAACACGTCCGGGCTTAGGAAAAGGCAAGGGCCCATGCTTGCAGTGCTGGAGGAATCTCAAATATCGCTTGATTCACCGACTCATCACACTACAAGAAAACAGCTGGATACCGACGGAAAAACTGTCATAATTCCGTCGGGATTAAAATAATCCGATGGAATCCCGACGATAACGTCCGTCAGTATCATTTCGCCAAGAAACGGAAATCCTTCAGGAAATCATCAGAATATTCCGAAGAAATACTGACCGACACAATCCCGATGCAATACCGACGACTACAGTTTGTCAGGATTTTTCAATATCCTGACGAACGATGTCGTCGGTATTTATGAGAATACCTACGGCCACTATCCGTCAGAAATAAAGCAACAATACCATTGAAGTTTTCGGTCAGGAATTTCTAAAAATTATGACTAATATCGTCGGTCGGAAATTGTAAAAATTCCGACGAATTGTGGTCGGTCGGGATTTTAGAAATTCCCGACAAAATTAATCGTCGGGAATTGAAAGTAACCCGAGGAACCAGTTCGGTCAGGATTTTAGAAATATTCCAACGAAAACAGTCTGTCGGTATGTTGAAATTCCCGACGGATTAATTTCGTCGGGAATTCTTTGTTTTTATAATAAAAAAAATTATTTATATATTTGTAAAATATAAAAAATGAAATGAAAATGAAAATTTAAAAACAATAGTAGTTATTTCAATATTATACATAAAATTTGTAAACATAAAACATATATTAAAAGGTTTTTGAAAAGTAAAACTAACAACTAGAAATCTTCACTGAAACGAGTCCTAAACCTCTCCAATAAGCTCTCCGTGAGAGCCATGTTATCTTGCAGCGCCGTCCGGTTTTGCTGCAGCTCAACCCGAATTTCAGCATTATCGTTCTTCAGGAAGTCAATCTCCAAATCTTTGGTCTTGATCTGCTCCATAAGGTCTTCAACGGGAGGGTATACGTGAGCTGAAGAAGAAGCCCCTTCGGTTGAACGAGCCAACCCAACATAACGGCATTTCTTCTTTGGAACAACCTAAATGAGAAATAACGAAAATTACCATACCAAGTATATATAATTATATGCATAAAAGCAAAAAAAAAATAGATTGTACCTCGAGAACAAGGTTGTTGAGTTCCTCCATGGTTAAGGTGTTGGAAGAAGCAGAAGATTAGTCTTCACACATAGAAGCCTGAGTCGAAATGATCTCTTCTTTTCGGGTCTCCACGAGCTGGATAACTTCCTTCATAAGTGGATCCTGACTTTCTCCAATTTTCTTGTTGGTGTAGGTGGACTTCATCAAAGCAAGATCATCGACGGGAACCCCATCGTTTGCTGCCATCTAAAACAATATAAATTAGTAATAAATATTTTAAAATTAATTTGAAAATCAAATTTCAAACTTACTAGCTGAAGTGCGCTGATCTGTAAACTCGTCGACCCTAAATAGTGGACAAAAACCCCTTTCCCGCCACGTCGGCTACACTGATTCTTCGAGTTGATATCCGACAAAGACTTTGTATCGTCTTTCTCCCAACGCTCCACCAAATCCTTCCAAACAGTCGTGTTCATGTGCTTCGGTACCTGGTCAGCTTCCACTCATTGATCCGCTTGCTGTAGTGCAGAGCCGCTTTGTGGTTAAAAGCATTTTCCACCTTTTTTGTCAACACTGAATCTCAAGTGAACTCTTGCTGCAAAATAAATACAAACAAATTAAAAAAAAAACTTACAAAACTAGAATTTTATTAAACAAATATTTAAAATTTAGAACTTATACCGCAAATTGACGAAACATGAGATCGCGTATTAGATCAGGGATGTCATAATAAGTAGGATAACCACGCTTTAGCAAGTTTTACTCCATCCTAAGAAGGCTTTGAGTGATACCATTGCCAAACAAATCAAACCTACAAAAATAAAGTGAAACATAATTAATAGTAAAAGTTGAATATAAAAATGATTTTTTTTAAATAAATACTTACCAAGTTGTGTTTGGGAAAAATCGATAATTCGATAAAATGATTTTTTAAAAAATAAATACTTACCAAGTTGTGTTTGGGAAAAATCGATAATTTGGATCGAGGCGTGTGAGCGATTCTTGGCCAAGCTGTCTAACCAACTCCTTGATGTTTATCACAGTCGGTAATCTCCCTTTTGAACCTTGAGAAGGGTCAGACGCTACTGAACTGGGTGTGCGGGCTGGCGGAGGAGTAGTAGCTGCAACTGGGCTATGAGGAGGTGGTGTAGTAATCGGAGGGGCCGAAGAAATACTACTACTGCCACCCCGAGATCTGGAATGACATCTAAGTGTAGGAAGAGGAGTTCCATCCATTGAAAAAACATGGTTAGTTAACAACAAAATAAAAATAATAAACAGAAAATTAACATATTTAACATAAAATAAATAAAAATAATAAACAGAAAATAAATAATATTTAACTAATATTTAACAAAAAAAAATAAAAAACAGAAAATATACAATGCTTAAAAAATAATTAACAAAAAATAGTTAATAATTAAAAATATATAACAAATATTTAATAACAATGAAAACATTTTTGAAAACGTTTTTAAGTGTTCGAATATATAAAAACTTTTTTATTGATATTTAAGTAATATGAAAATGTTTTTATTAATTATTAAAAAAATCTGAAAAACATGAATTTCAATTGAAAAACCAAGAAAACCTAACTACAATTCCTAATCTAAACACCAATCCATAATTCTAACATCAATCCCAACCCTAATCTATTTCCACATCCCTAATCTAATTTCCAAATCCCTAATCAATCTTTCAATAAGACAAACTAACTTTGTAACATCTAAAACCCTAAATCAAACTAATTGGAATAGAAGACTTACATGATTGGGAAGAGAGAGTGAAGAAATCGCCATGAATAGGTGGAGCAGTGAAGAATCGCCGGATTTTGCGAGAGGGAGAGGGCAAATCACCGCAGAAGAGAGAGGGGCCGAAGGAAAGAAAAAATGGGGAAGAAGAGAAGGGTTTTCGGCAAAAGATGGAAAAGAAAACCCTGACAGAAAAAGCTCGTCGGGATTCCGTCAGAATTCTCAATTTTTGCCGGTGAACCAAAATTTTGGCGCGGTACTTTCCCGATTATTTTTTAGTAAACCGACAAAATCCGTCAGAATTTCGTCGGTATAACTAATCCGTCGGCTTTCCCTTGGTATATTCCAACAGAATGCAAACAAAATCTCAACAGAATAAGGTTTCATAATACCAACTGCGTTACAATGGATTACAATTTTATAGGCTTATTTACAGCTGATATACATTGTTATATAATCATAAAAAATTATCAAAAAATTATTAAAATTGTTTAGAGGAGTATAACTTATGAGATCCGACAATCGGTAACATAAGAATGTGTGAGGTTTACATTACGGTTTTGATTCAATAAAGATGTCATGTTCAAATTTAAAAATTGTGAGGGCACAAAGGTGAAATTTGTTTTTTCTGTTCTTATATATGTTCAAAAACATATATTAAGAATTTGATGAATAAAGATGTCATGTTCCGACGAATTTGATGAATCTTCTTTCCGACCATTTTTCGTTGGAGTTTTGTCAGTTACTCCCCATATAATTTTTTGGTCTGTATTTCTGTCGGGAAATCCCTTGTTTTCTTGTAGTATCATCTGCTCCACATCTGGGACAGTGGTTATCGCATCTCATATGCCGATACATTAGGTTTTTGGTAACGGCTAAAGACCCTGAAACAATCTGCAAAACCAAGTGTCACATATTTTGTGGTGCATTCAACTTCCAAGCGAAGGCTTGTAGTCTCGTGATACTTGGTTCACTTATCATAACCTCCTCTTCCCGATTAAGAATACTACGAGCAACCCAGTATACAGATTTCACAGTGTATAACCCGCTCTTTGTGTATCCCCAACTGAATTTATCCTCATTATGAGACTGGCTTATGGCCAAGCTTCGAATAAGAGGAATATCTTCCTGAATTATGAATTTCTCTAACATATCAGTATTCCACCTCCTAGGGGAACCTTCAGTGAAATCACTCAATGTCAGCCGAGGATAAGCACTCGGGACCCTAGGTCTAGGTGGTTTTGATGGAATAGATGGTACCCACGGGTCCTCCCATACTCTGATTTGGTACCCCGAGTGAACCACATGTCTGATTCCTAGAGATAACAGCGGTCTCGCGGCCAGCAAGCTTGTCCATACATATGATGGTGAATTAGGCTCTAGGGCTCGCAAGGGCATACTCTGCCAATAATATCTTACTTTAAGAACTCTAGCTAAGAGGGAGTCTGGGAACTCGGTTATCCGCCACAGTTTCTTTGCCAATAAAGCAAGATTAAATTCATGAATTAGCCTAAAGCCAATGCCTCCCTCTTCTTTTGGCTTACATATCTTATCCCAGCTTTCCCAGTGCATTCCTCGTTTTGGCGGATTTGAACTCCACAAGAAGCGTGCAATGGCACTTGCTAGTTTTTCGCATATTTCAAAGGGTAGAAGAAGACTTGATATAACATAAGTTGGTAACGCTAGAGCAATGGCTTTTATTAAAATCTCCTTTTCCCCCTTCGTTAGCCACCTACATGACCAACCATTGATCCTATGATCTAGCTTTTATTTAAGGAACACAAAAATTCTACATTTAGATCCACTGATATCCTGAGGAATGCCTAAGTAGGTTCCCATTCCACCTTCGTTTTCTATTTCCAGTGTCGCTTTAATGTCTTGTTTAACTGCCAGAGGAACCCTTTTCCCAAAGAGGAGAGATGATTTATCAACATTTATTTTATGTCCAGTTGCTTTCCCATAGACCTTTATCACTTTCATGACTTCATTACATTCACGGGGTTCCGCCTTACAAAAGAAAAGGTTATCATCTGCAAATAGCAAGTGAGATATCGAGGGGCTAGCACGTGCGACGCGCATCCCCGTTATCTTTCCTTGGTTTTATGCATGATTTAGAAGGCTAACGAACGCTTTCGTGTATAAAATAAAAAATAAAGGAGACAAAGGATCTCCTTGGCGCAAACCTCTTCCAGGATCAATATTCCCTCTAGGTTGGCCGTTTAGCAATACCTTGTACCTTATTGTTGACACACATTTCATCATCTAGCTAATCCATATTTCTGAAAAACCCATCTTCTCTAGTACTCGTTTAATAAATACTCATTCCATACGATCATATGCTTTACTCATATCAGTTTTGATTGCCATTCGCTTTTGTCTACCACCTGGTTTCTTCGTAAGATAATGAAACATCTCTTGGGCGATCATTATATTATCTGTGATTTGTCGTCCGGAAACAAAAGCTGATTGTGTTTCAAAAATACGCTTAAGCAAAAAAAAGTCTTTGGCATAAAACCTTAGAGCTTATCTTCTAACACACATTACATAAGTTGATTGGTCTGAATTGAGCCATATCTGTTGGCCTTTCCGCCTTCGGAACCAGACAAATTTTTGTGTCATTTAGGCCTTGAGGGACGATATCATTGAATAGAAAATCATTTACCATACGAGTCAAATCACGCTTAACTATGTCCCAAAACTTCTGATAGAATGAGTACTCATCCCATCATGTACTGGAGCATTTTCCAGGTGCATTGCAAAGAGAGACAACTTTACTTCCCATTCAGTAACCGGCATAGTCAATGCCTGGTTCTTTTCGTCACTGATTATTGTCGTTATATTCCCCAGGGCCTCATCGATATCAGTCGGAGTCGATGTCTCAAACAAAGTCATAAAATAAGCTGTAGCAACGGCTACCAACCCTTCCTCGTCCTCCACCATTTGGCCGGAACTATCTCGTAATCTAGTGATACGATTTTTCGCTCTTCGTTGCTTTGTTAAATTATGGAAAACTTAGAATTCATATCTCTCTCATGCAACCATAATATCCGACTATTCTGTTTCCAGAAATTTCTTTAGCCTTAAGAGCCTCAAATAATTCTTTTAGTGCCGCAGATATTTCTTCAGTAGAAGCACTATCATCAGAATATAGTGCATCTACTTTCTCTTTAGCTCTTCTATCTGCTTTCCGAATTTAGATTATGCTCCCTCCTCCAAGTACTTAAGCCCTTTCGGCAACGGGCTATATGGGCCATAATATCAGCATTTGTTGGTAATCATCAGAATTCCAGCCTTCCTAAATCACTTGTCTATTTCCTCACTATCTAACCATCTTTTATCGAATTTAAATCTCTTTCTCTTTCTGGATGTTTTTTTTTTCAAGATTGTTGCAAGGACAGGACGATAGTCTGAACCCCACATGCGTAAATAATTATCTGAGGAGTGGGGAATTTTTTCATTCCAGTTGGCATTCGCAAGAGAACGATCCAATCTGCAACGAACTGTCGAAGTCCCTCTCTTTCCAACCCATGATAGTTGATTTCCAGCACATGAAAATTTCATCATACCACAATGAGCTATCATCTGTCTAAAAGGTAGGAAAAAGCTATCACATCTCCTTAAACCACCTTCTTTTTCACTGTGATCAATTATCTTATTGAAATCACCAATCATGGACCAAGGTCCATCTTTTCCTGCGGAAAAACGCGTAAAACAGGATCACCATAAACAAATGTCATATAGACTTTTATTCCATCAATGATTGCAAAAATACCAATCATTTTGTTATTTGAAAATAAAAAAAAAACAACTTGAGAATCATTATTAAAAAACAAAGTTAATCCTTCGCTTTGGCCAAGAGGCTCCACGGTAAACAATCTATCAAATCCTAGGTCAGCCTGAATGTCTTGCAACAACAGCTTTCTATTCTTCGTTTTAGAAAGGAACACAAGTCCTCGCAAATGCTTCTGACACATCTCCGTGAGGCGTCGAACTGTGAGGTTGTTCCCTATCCTTTGACAGTTCCAACTGAGTGTCTTCATTGATACTCATTCGGTGGATTTTTAGAGTCCACCAAACCCTTCTTTACGTTCTTCCCAGTACCATTATGATTCCTCTTTACCAAACCTCTGGCTTATGAATTTGGTGCAGAAGCCACTGCTTTACCTCTAATCCTCGGAGATGCACGTCTTAATGGTTGGTGTTCATGATTATAACCATCAGCAAAGAGAACACGAGTCACACTCCAAGGCTTAGGCCCTGAGCTCTTGGGAACTACCTCATCCTGGCCGAAGACCACATAGCATTGTCATTAACTACCGCCTTGTTATTATCCTCATCCATTGAATACAACTCATTACCCTCATCACTTAGGAGATCATCAATTTCGATAACCATTAGCTCAGACCCAACATCATCAACCATCTTCTCCTCGGTACCCTTAACATCATCAACCAACTTCGTGTTGTTCAAAGCCTCTGATATCTTATCAGCCGAGAGATCACGCGATTGACGTATTGACATTCGACCCGTCTCCAATCACCTGTTGCTTAAGGCTTTGATTGGTAAAGCGTAAGCATAAGCATAATGCTCTTAAATATCCAATCGACATTTATAACAAAAGCATTTAGATTAGATTTACAAGATGCTACTGCTCTCCAAATGCTATTTGTTCAATGCTCCCATATGGAGCTTTTGTGAGAGAATTTGCTGTTAGAATATATAAAAATAAAAATGATTCTATAATTTATTTTATTTAATAATAGAAATTACATTTCTATCCAAAAAATAAATTTATATTTTTAAATTAAATTTAAATTTAAATAGTTTTAAAATAAATAATATTTCACATTTAAAATATAATATAATATATATAATTACTTATATTATTCATTAATTGTAATAAAAAACTTAAATAATATATATTTTTATAATAGAAATATATCATATCTATATATTATAAATATAAACATACCTATATTATTTAGAAATTAATAAATTTTATATATATATATATATGTTTGTGTGTATATATATACTTTTTGGTAATTTTATATATGAATCATTTAATTTTCTACCAATAATTATGATAATTTTATATAAATTATATATAATTAATTTTTTATTTAATTATACATCAAGTTATATTTATATCCAAAAATAAATTCTATATTTTCAAACTGATTTTACAAGTAATATATGTATATATATATATATATTAAATATTAATAATAAAATTTTAAATATAATATAATTTATATAATTAATTAAATGCATTATTTTCAATAAATATATATATATATATATATATATCGTATTTTAAAATAAATATAGTATATATTTATAATAATTTTATGATAGTTTTAAAAGTGTATACTGGTACTACTCTACCAATCAATTTATAAAAATTTTAATGAGAACATACAACTTCTGCAACATACTGCTTCTATAGCATACTGCTAGCTCTATCATCACATGTACCAATCGAGGCCTTAAGGCTCAACATTCTGATTCTTCTGAGGCATGTTCTCTGAGGCTGGATAATGATCCATAGCTGTAGAAATCGACGCAACTGAACCACCATGGCTTGCAAGAGCATGATCCACACACCTTGACTCACTGATTTTAATCCCTTGCTGTCTCAGTTTCATTATGGTTCAAACTTGCGATCATCAGGCTTGCTAAGCTTGTTAAAGTCTCTAGTATTGGGGCATTGGTAAGGGTTATAGCAAGCTTTGTCTCCATGCTTAAGAAAAGGTTAAGAGGAGCATTCAATTCATTGTTTACCATCATTACGAACGTTCGCATTGACATTGTGATCCTCTGTTGTACGTTCTTGGCCAGGTCTGTGGAACTCTAGTTTAAATCGAGGAGCCTCCCGATAGGACTCAGCTTGCACAGCTAGTTTGTTTGCATCCGCTTTCTCTCATCTTCATCTTTTAAGTCTGATGCTTTCTTTGCACAATGTCCCTCCTCATGAGTAAGAATATTGCAGTAAGAGCATTGCTTAAACAGATTTTCATACTTTAGGAGGATTGTCATTCCCCTTACTTAGCCTTAAGATTCCTAGTCTTCTTTAATGGCCCTCTGCTGTCTATATCGACACGTATTTTCTTGATTGTAGCATCAACAGAATGTACCATACCCAGCTTATCTCTAATGTTCTTCAAATTTGTGGAAGTCCCAAGGCGCAAAGGCATTCCAATAGGCTCCACCTAGAATGGTATCAACCAAGGATAATCCTCGTCCACAATTGGGTCGCAACAAACTAGAACGAACATGAAATAATTGTAATGGAAAGGACCTTGGTTAGAACAGCTTGTAGGTCAGCTTCGTTATTGAAATTAAAGAGGAAACGCCCATTCCCAAGATCAAGAGATGTGATGCGATCCTTCATTTCCCGTTGTCCAATCATATAGTCCATGAGCCTCATAACGTTTTGTTTGAAGGGGTTTAACACCTTGCCAATGAGAGAAAGCCGATACTCCTTGATATGTTCCTCATCGGCATAATCCTCGAGTAATCGGTTCATCATCATCATCATCATCGTACAAGATCCCCCTACCCTTCGAATCAATCGCCACAACTTTTGAGCAAGACATCACTTCGTTTCGAGATGTGGAAGAAAAAGAGTAGCAACAGAGGGTGGTCAGGTTCGATGTGGATTGAAACCTGGATCAGAAATAAATTGTAACTTTCAAAACACAACAGCCCGTCGGAGGTGGATTCGGAATCACAACCTTAACCACAGAGATAGAGGGCATAGTGGAGTCGGTAGAAACAGAGGAACGCATGGGGAACAAACAACCACTTTCCACGACGAAGGAAGTTTAAAAGGGATTACCGATCTCGATGCCTAAAGGACGATCAAATTGAAGCTTGAAAGTGACCAGGAACAGGTAATTTATCCGGAACAGAGTAAAACGGAAAAGAATGTTGGTGATGGTGAACATAGCAGAAAACAGAGAGTTTTGATTTAACGAAACTCAGAAAAGACAAGGATCATTCCTACAACAAAATGATCAAGCCAGGGATCGTGAAGAGAAACTGATAGAGAACGACACGGGTCGATCACAACAGAGTACACAACGGATAGGCCGTGAACCGCAAAATGAAAGTTTGATGACTTAATGAAGACGAAAACGGATGCAGAAGTTGACGCAGATTCCCGGACACAAACAACCGGCAAGGATCATGCTTGTGTGTGAGACTATCTGATCCTAAATGGAGGAATCAAATAGGAAGAGGATATTAACCGTCAGGATCAGATCCTCGCTGCCAGATACCCCACCATCATATAAATACATCCACAGTTGACGCGATCTCGGAATATAGAAGATCTTGAAGTCGTGTAATCGCTGTCGAATTGATAAGAACTCCTGCAGCTCTGTTGAGAATCCTGGCCAATCCTTTGGGCTTCTGATCATTGATCAAGTCCATGCAGTCTACCCAAAGTTCTGGCAAGACATATGGTTGATCATATTCTCCATTTGCCACATGAGTCTCAAGGTCTGCATGTAACGATGATTTCCTTCTTTCTTTGTAATTGAAAAAGTGTTTAGACCCTTTCATTAGATATTACTAATTTTATGGTTCTAGTTAAATTTCGTCTACCAATATGTTACCATAAGTTTTTCTAACAATAGTTGTGTTCCTTTTACTCATATAATGTCACATTTATACTACTAAAAGAGAATCTTTCTCAAAAATCTAATTAAACAAGACTGTTGCACTATTTCACTAAACTTAATATTTTTTTTGGTCTTACTTTATAAACCTCTAACAATAAAAGATATTGTGACTTACATATAATAATTTATGGTTTAATTAATTCTATCATTTATTATACAGTTATAAACAAAAACATTATACCATATAATTTACACCTTATCAATACTCTTATTTTTTTGTCATTGAAATACAGACTCTACTAGGACTCTGTAAACCAGGTTGGTAGGTCTGCGTCCATGTGAACGACGAAGGACGATTGTTTCCAAGCACTACGTGCTAGACTATCAGCCCTTTTATTCATCGTTCGATGTACATATATGAGCTCTGAGTGAATGAAACTCCACTTCAATAATCGAATATCTTCCAGGTAAGTTGCGAAAGCAGGCCATTCTTCTGGATCTGAACCATCTTCAACAATTGAGAACAATCTGTTGCAAATGTCACATGTACCTGGCGTAAATTTCTCATACTTTCCATGGCCCAGATAAGTGCCTCGATCTCAGAATGCAGGGGTGATAAACTAGCTCTCGAATTTCTTGCCCCCATCAAACCTTCGAACCCTTCCAAGGTGTTCCACCATCCTTGTCCTGAAAAAACGTCTCTAGCTTTCCAGGATTCATCAATAAAACACCAGCGTCCCAAAATTAGGGGTAGGGATATTGCCTCCTCCCGAACTAAGATGGTATTTTGCACTTGTGAAGTATGTGCTTCCAGCCATAGTTTAGCTTATGTTACATCCAACTGTAAAGTATCCCTGGGATCAGTAGTAATATTACCAAACACCATATTGTTCCGAGCTTTCCAAATATACTACAAAATCCATGCAAATCGATGGTCCTCCATTTGCGGTTGCACCCTCCAAAACAAGTGACCCATGTTCCTATAAATAGAATGAGTGGGGAAGATCAACGGGTTAGATGGGATTTGGGAGAGAGCCCACACCTGTATAGCCAGAGGGCATTCAAAGAAAATGTGGTTGATTGACTCCTCTTCTACTCCACACCGCGCACAAAGAGTATCTCCTTGTATCCCTCGCGCTTGAAAGTTTTGCTTCAGTGGAAGACATCCTGAGACTATTTTTCACATGAAATGCTTTATCTTAGGAGGACAATGTAACTTTCATGAGTGTGCTTTTAATGGGTTCAAATTTCGCCAAACATCGGAAGCGGTTTTTCCACATCCGCGTACATCCTCTCCACCTGATAACCTGATTTGAGTGTGTATTTACCATTCTTCATAAAGTGCCAACCTTCTTTGTCCGTCAACTGAGTTCTGCTAAAGGGAATACTTCTATAATCTTTGCATCCTTGTGATCCACAAAGGCTCTAATCATGTTTGAATTCCATGTTCGTGAATTAGCATTGATGAACGACTTTACTGTGAGATATGGGTGATGATGTTGTTGATTACTATTTGCTGGTCTCAGGCGAGTGATTGGGATCCATGGGTCATTCCATACTGAGATGGACCACCTTGTTCCCACCCTTTTGATTAGTCCTTTGCTAACTAGAAATCTAGCTGAGACGATACTACGCAATCCATATGATGGTAAGTATGATCTAGCTGGTTCTAGGGGTGAAGCATTCCTGAAATATCGTCCTTTAAACACTTTCAAAATTAGAGTTCCCGGCTTCTCAATTAGACGCCAAAACTGTTTTCCAAGCATTGCGGTGTTGAAGACTATCATATCCTTAAAACCTAAACCACTGTCCTCCTTTTCATGGCATAGTCTGTCCCATACCTGCCAGTGCATACCTCGAGTATTCCCTCCTGAATTCCACCAAAACTGTGCAACCGCACTCGTCAACTTCCTCATGAAGGTCTTTGGAATTCAGTAGCAAGACATTACATGATTCAGTAGTACCAAAGCACTGACTTAATGATCACCTCCTTTCCTCCCTTCAAGAAAAACTTGAAAGCCCACCCATTGGTTCAATTACTTAAACGCTTTTGACCAGAACTGAATATTTGCGTCTTAAAGCCACCCATGCTCTCCGGTAACCCCAAGTATGATACCATACCTCCTAAATTATGAATGCCAAATAGATTTTTAAGTTCTTGTCGAATGGGTTCCTCTACCTTGTGTCCAAATTGCATAGAAGATTTTTTAAAGTTTATCAACTGGCCAGATTTAATCTTATATTCCTTCTGAATCTTTAAAATGGTATAACATTCATCTATATCTACCCTACAGAAGAAAAGACTGTCGTCTGCGAAGATGAGGTGAGAAATTGTCGGGCTTTCCCTTGCCACTTTCATCCATGTCAACCGTTTCTCTCTTTCCGCCTTTTGAATGTTTGTAGTTAGAGCTTCTGTGCACATGATGAACAAGTAAGGGGATAGGGGATCACCCTGACGTAAACCCCGTTGTAGGATTATAATCCCTCGTGGTTTTACATTCAAAAGAACCTTGTATTGAAAAGAGGAAATACATTCCATCATCAACTATATCCATTTCGACTCGAAACCCATCTTGGAAGGCAATGCTTTAATAAACTCTCATTTCACCCTATCATAAGCCTTACTCATGTCAGTTTTGATCGCCATGAACTTACTTTGGCACTATTTATTGTTTCTGAGACCATGGAACATTGCCTGAGCAATAAGGATGTTGTTTGAGATCAGACGTCCAGCCACAAAAGTCGATTTTTGTTTCCGAGATGAGAGTTGGGAGGCACCGCTTCAACCTTTACATAATACCTTAGGAACAATCTTGTAACCTACATTGCATAGACTATTCAGTCTCAATTTTTTCATCCTCGTAGCTCTCTACCTTCAGAATTAAGCATATATTTTTTCGCATTCAATTGAGCATCCAAATGTCCAGTCCACATGAAATTATTTACCAGCTCCAGTATGTCATGTTTATAGAGGGGCTAAGAATGTTGAAAAAATAAGGCTGTCATTCCATCTGGACTGGTGCTTTCTCCGAATGCATCATAAAAGGTGCCTGCTTGACTTCCTCCTCTCTCGCTTCCCTAATTAATCTCCTGTTTATCTCTGGTTTAATACTCTGTGGAACTTAATCAAGGAAACTTTCAAAATCTGTAGGTATAGTGGATTGAAATAAACCCTCAAAGTACTCAACCACCGCTTTCTCCATCCCTTTCTCCCATGTTATCCATTTCCCACCCTCATCATGTAAACCCACAAGTCTATTCTGAGCCCGACGTTTCTTCGGTAAATCATGGTAGAATTTTGTATTGAGATCCCTTTATGTGTGCCACACGTTTCGACTCTTTTGCTACTGATATCTCACATATTTACATTGTTTTAATCACCTATCTTTGCACGTTTTCATCATTTAGATTCGCATTTAGACATGTTTAGGTTGCATTGCATTGCATTTGTCTATATCAGGTATTGGAGTTCTTTATTGGTGAGTTCGAAGGCAATTGGGGCTAAGAAAGAGAAGTTTGGGACGAAAGTGAGATCTGGCACGAGTGTAACGACAAGGAGTGGTCGCTACAGACTTACATGAGAATTGCAGATGTTGTGGCGACCACAGTGTAGCGACCTTTAGTGGTCGCTACATAATTGCAAATGCTGTAGCAACCACAGCGTAGCGACCAGGAGTGGTCGCTACAGACCCACAAGATATTTGCGGACAGCGTAGCGACCAAGACAGGTCACTACGGGGCGCAGAAACCTTATTTTTACGGGTTGATCCAGGCTTGTTGGGTCGATCCGGTTCGTTTTTAGACTACTATTTATGTTTGTCAAACCTAATTAAAAGGGATATCTTGTTTTCTCTTGAATCAAAAAGACCATTTGGAGAAAAGTTTGAATCTTTATCAATCTTTTGAGTTTATCTTGCTTATTCCATCATGATTAACCTTCTATCTTCCATAGGTTTAGGGTTAAACATGAAAATTAGTGAGTAAACCTCTTTAGAACTTATGGGTTAGGGTGATTAGGGTGATTAAGTGATGATTTAGAGTGTAGGTTGTTAGATTCATCTTGTTCTAAGCTTATAACTTGTTCTTAATGCTAGATTAGACTTGATATCACTAGTCTAGATCATTAGACATTTCATGCCCGAGAGGTGTTCGATGAAATGTCTGAACCAAGGTTATATTGCTCTTTGCTTGCTTAGCCAATGAGGATTGATGCTAGGATTGCTTAGATGGTTAATAGAATTGCTCTTAATGATTGTTTGATAAGATTATGCCAATGAGAATTGATGTTTAGTCTTTGATTGCAAATGAACTCTTATCTTGAGAAAGAACTAGTTTAATGGATTGTGTCTAGACCTTTAGAACTTGATTGATTTTTGATTAATTTTTTAGCACTCTAGATTTGATTCTTGATCACCCAAAGTCAATATCTTAACCCATGAGTTCCTTTGTCACCATTTGGATTAAGCTTTAGCTATTGCTTTGTTTATCTTGTCACTTGTTACTATTAAAACCCAAACTGATTGCACTTAGATTAAGCATACACTTGTATTCTCATTGCATCATGGTCACTTAGGATTGGATTGACACTCATCTATACTATTTTGACTAGGATAGAGTAAAATCCTCTATCAGCTACCAAAAGTCTTCCTCATCTTTGTATGATTCATGTAACTTCCTAGATACATCAGTTATCTCTTCATGAGTTTTAGTATCATCCGTTTGGACTTCTTCCAAGACTCTATGAAGCTCTCTTATCCTTTCCTTTCCAAATGGGGGATTGTTTTTCTCCTTTTTGCAATTTCATGACGACAACTGGCTATTCTAGAAACAAATCCAGCTCACTACTATCTCCTGATTCAAACCATCCCTTTTCAATGGAGTCCAAAAGCCCTTCTTGCCCAATCCATCTTTTGTCAAAACAAAATTGCCCGCGCTGCCAAGGCACATTATCCTCTAGGAACGCCACTAATGGTCTATGATCAGATCCGACCAGCCCAATGTATTCCGTTAACCAACAAGGGAATAAAGTATGCCAATCCTCATTGGCGAAAGCTCGATCGAGACGACACCATATCATTATCTTCCCTCGTCTTCCTTTCCAAGACATCTGACTCCCTTTAGCTGGAAATTCTATTAATCCACAATTCCTGATCATATTATTGAATCCCAAGAAAGAACCTACGTTCCTTAATGGACAACATTGTTTCTCATGATTCCATGTAATTTCATTCAAATCACCAATAACAAACCATAGGTCTGACCGTACTAAACCAAATCTCGTCAATCTTTCCCATACTTGTTCCCGAAATTTGTGGACAAGATCCCCATAAACAAAGGTTATAATAACATTTTTCCCTTTTATCACTGATTCCACATCAATCATTCTAATATTGGTGTACAGAATTTTGACCTGGTACTCCTTATTATAAAATAAGCCCAAACCTCCACTCGGTCCAACATGATCGACGGTAATCAAATTGTCAAAACCAAAATGAGGTTAAAACCCTTGTACAAAAGCATAATCTTGTTTTGTCTCTGATAAAATTAAAAAGTCTGGTTTATGCTTATGCCAGATCTCCCAAAGATAGCTAATTGTGTATTTTCTACCCATACCTCTACAATTCCAACTTAGGATTCTCATTAAAAGATCTCTGCAGATGTGCTCGATGCAGCAATGAAGACGGGAACAAAGCAACCCTTTAAAGAGTCCCCATGCACTAAGGGACTATAACTTTCCTTGAATCCTTGAGAAAACCTATACTGGACCATTAATGCATTTTCGTGAATCAATATGATGGTCATGTACTGGATATTGTTCTCTAATCGGTGCAAATGCTTTCCCAAGAGCTCTTCCCTTTTACTTAAGACGTGTAAGACGTAAAAACCCCACATGCACCAGTATCGTAATCCCAATATTATTTGGTTCAATGAAACCAGACCTGGTGTATGTGGTAAGGCCCTTGAGAGCTCTCCTCTGTCGTTCCATAGTAATTTGTGTTGATGATCACAAAAACCATATGTTCGCCTACCAAGTTTCCTATAGAAGACCATTGGCTCCCGATGATATAGTAAAACCAGAGCACCAACAATAAAGACCCCTCTCATTTATTAGGAATGCAACAAAACAACTTGGCTCATGCAATTTATAAAGAGGCAAGACAAACCAAAACAAACACATGAAAAGTAAACAATGATTTCTCATTGAGCTTATTTTAAGTATAAAAAATAAAAGCTGCAACACCAGCTGTTCCTTCACCTCCTCGTACTCCATGAACAAGAATTTAAGATTGTGGTATATTCTCTTTAGGGTTTAAGGGACCCTTCTCTTCCATTCTCTTCCCACATCTCCTAGCCGTGCTAGTGGCTTATTCCCATTTGTCTTACGAGGTGATAGTATGGCCTGCATTATACGCTTCTTTGTTGTGCCACCTGCCAAACTCATTGTCGGTTTAAAAAAGAGCTTGTTCTTAACACCTTGTCGCTTGACACCTTCTTCTTTTCTTTCCTGTTTCTTCCATCCAGAACCTCTGACCCCTCATCACCCTGTTCATTTTCCTTCATAGAATCATCCCCTGTAACTTCCATCTCCAGAACAACACCTAAAAGACCCTGCATACCCTCAAAAGTATCTCCAACAAAACCATCACACTACAAGAAAATGTGAACATAACAACCACGAATTATGACCACAAATGTGAAGTTGTAAATTTACGTCTCTATTACGACTAACGTACGACCAAAAAACATTTCGACGTCATCTGGTCGTAACTATACTACTAAATTTTTTATTCGTAACGTGGATGTCAATTTACATCTGCTTTACGACCAAATTTGGATTTAGTCGTAGTCTAGTCGTAACTTTACGACTAACTTACATCTACTACCTAGCATCCAATTGACAACCAAACTACGACTGTTGTAGTTGTACATTGGTAGTTTTGTTATGACAAAACGTAAATTCGTTGTAATCTAGTTACTTACCAAAATCGAAAATTTCCCTATAAATATGATCTTCTCCCTCATTCTTAAGATGAACTAAAAAACGAAAAAGAGTGAAAAAATGTCGGAAAATATCTATGAGCTTCGGAGTTGGATGTATGCGCATAAAGATTCAACGGGAAGAGTAACAAACGAATTTCTCAACGCATGAGAGATATTCATGTACCAGGCCGGACAAACGCCTCTCACACGGGAAACGGGTAAAATGTTATGTCCCTGTCGTAAATGCAACAATACGAAGTTTGCTGCTAGTGAAAAGGTCTGCATTATGTTCTAGGATCGAGATGCATATTAAAAACGATGGGAAAATTCTGGTTCCCATATTCAGATTGTCAGCAGCAGCAAAAGCGGCTTTGTTCAAGTGGGTGGCTTCCGATGTGAATTTTTCTGATGGATATGTTTCAAATCTATCTAGATGTGTTGATCAGCAGGGACAAAAGTTTACAGGGATGAAGAGTCATGACTGTCATGTGTTTATGCAACGACTTCTTCCATTTGCATTTGCGGAGTTGCTTCCAAAAAATGTTCATGAGCACTGGCAGGTACGTAACAAATATATAATTGAAGTTATATTGTTGTGAAAATGTTTTTTTACGTTGGCTTGCATGTATATTATTAATTTGTAGGCATCTGAGCTTTTTCAGAGATCTTAGCGCACACACCTTAACTGTTGACGTCATCAGACAACTTGATGAGAATATCTCGATCTTGATGTGCAATTTGGAGAAAAAATTTCCTCTAGCTTTTTTGACGTATTGGAGCATCAAGTTATCCACCTTCCATATGAGGTACTGCTTCGTGGACCTGTTCATAATAGATAGATATATCCTTACGAACTAGCTATGAAACATTTGAAAGGGAAAGCAAAAAATCTGGTAAGGGTGGAGTGTTCAATAGTTGCTGGGACTTTGAATGCGGAAACATCTCAGTTCACCTTGTACTATTTTGGGTCACAAGTTTGGACACGTAAAAGGACTACGAGCAAATATGATGATGGTGGTGTTATGCCGACGTACGTTGTTGAAGATGTTCCAGACATATTCTGTTAGGTTGGACGTCTAGGTGGAAAAGTGAAAGAAGTATGGTGGTCGAGTTCAGAAGACGCTCACAGTGCCCACACATACATACTCCTTAACTGCGAGGAGCTTGAGTTATTTGAAGAAGACTTCGTCGCCCAAGTCGAAGAAGCTATACCAGGGATATCAACCAATGATCTCAACAAAAGAAACAACCAACGCTTTGTCAAGTGGTTAAAAACGCAGGTATACATGATTACTATATATATTAGAAGCGCAGGTAACTTTAGATGTTTGGGGTTTGAGGTTTGGGGTTTCGATTTTAGGGTATGAAGACATTTTGGAGGCTAATTGGTTGTAAGGCTACTACTACATTACGACCACATTACAATTTGGAGGCTATTTGGTCGTAAAATTACTACTATGTTACGAATAAATGGGTATGACAGTGGATCCAAATTGGTCGTAATTCTTTCCGAATTTCCTATAAATAGAGGCCAATTGGGTCCACAAAATTAAAAAAAAAAATTGTTTGATATATAGATTATCTTCCGCAAAAATCTATCAGACGCCTGAGGGTTCCTCCTAAGAAACGATAAATTCGTTTCTTAGGATGTGTCCTCAGCATCTGATAGATTTTTCTGGAGATAAAATTGTATCAATCGAAATATTTGAACTGTTAAACCGAGGTTTATCAAAAAGTTTGATAAACCTCTTTAAACTTTTCGTATTAAACTGGTGGTCCCTAGGTGGTCGTAACCTTTTTAGTCTCTCTTTAGTCCCACTTTGGTCGTACACACAAGTCTCTATCTGGTCGTAAATGGTTTTGGACTCTACTTGGTCGTAAGTTTACGACCACTGAACTACTGAGAGACCCAAGGTGGTCATAAACGTACGACCACATAACAACTATTAGTCCCAAAATGGTCGTAAATTTACGACTACATAACGACTTACATAAAATTCTATATATACAACGCCTTGGCAAAGCAACTTGGTTGCTCTCTCCCCTCTCTCTAACAATTGAAAGCCACCCCAGCAGGTATGTTTTTTTTTAGATTTAGGTGGTTAGTTAGGTGATTAGATTAGGTTTGAAATTAGTTTAGGGTGGAAGTCGATTAGGATCATGTTATAATGAAATTATAATATGTTTATAATTCTTTATAATTATATTAATATCTATGTGTTTTTTAAATTTTTCAGATAGACGATATTGCAATGAGCGGTAGAAAAAGAATTAGGAACATGGCGTCCGCGTCCGCCGGGAACTCTTACGCGAGTACTTTTCTCAGACAGTCATCATCGAATCATGAAGGTTCGACCTCCGGCACATCTTCATCGGGCCAAGGCACTGTCCCGGACAGCCAACTTCCACCGTATGTGCCTCCAGCACCATACGACCTAAACCCAGCTCCCTATTATCCGCATTTCGAAGATGCGGCTGTATTCTTCCAATATGACGACCCGCCGCCACAGCATCAAGATCAGCAGGCTCAGCAGCATCATGATCATCAGCCTCTACACCAGCATCCACAGCAGCAGCCTCCACAGTAGCAACCTCCTTATCAGCCTCAGGCTCCGCCGCCTGGAGCTTCTCCGCCTCCTGGAGCTGCTCCGGCTCCTGCACAGCCACATCCAGATTTGCTGGTGCCACCAAATTTTCCATATGCACGATATACAGTGGAAGACATTCTCCAAATACCGGGCCAACAAGGTTTAGACATCATCGATCCCGATCGACCTCAAGACACATTTTGGTATGTCAATTAATTAATTGATTATTTATTTTAATATATATCCATAATTTAATAAAATCAGGTCTAAATGTATGTATGGTTTCAAATGTTGTAGGTTTTTAACAGACGGTTGTGTGGGACATAGCGTTGGTGATATCATCAGGGCAAACTTCCGGGAGTGCATCCGAACTGGTCTCTCACACCGGAGCACGTTCGCATCACTTGGTTCAAGTGCTTTGCGGTTAGTTTTAAATATTATTTTATTTATTATTAATTTAAAATTTATTAGTTTATCTAATTAATATTTAATTAATAATTTTAATTCATGAATAATATTTTGTAGCAAAAATGGAATTGGTCCCTCGGTGTGAACGAAAAGGTGAAGGAGGGGTTCTATAAGAAGGCTCAGCAACGCCTAAAAAATATTGTTGGCGATTGGAAGGAAAGGTGGAGGGTTAAAAGGGATAATGCAAAAGAATCCTACCTCATGACGTTTGGAATGGCTTGAAGGCTTATTGGAATTTGCCTCACTCGATCGCGAGGTCTCTCAAATGCGCGACTGTCCGGATGACCCGTGATGCTGAAGGTAATTTGCCGGTACCTCATACTTCCGGACAGACTCCACACGCGGGGACAGCTCTACAGATTGTAAGTCTTTACTTGATTTTTTTTTACTTTTTATTAAGTAATGAACGCCTCATGAGTTTAATTAATTAGATTTTTTTTAATATAGGGTGCCAAAGAAGGAGCACCACCATCGCTGGCCCGACTTTACAAGGAAACACATCAGCATCGATGGCACTTTCTCGCATCCTGTAGTAGAGAAGATCTACAACGATGTAAAGACTCGAATCCAAGATGTGCAGACTCAGTTGACGCAAGCAAATCCGAAAGGTACACCGGTCCAGCTTTCCACCATCCAACAAGACAAAATTTTTGAGGAGGTAACATATTTGATTTTTAAAATTTCTGTTTATATAGAATTTTTAATTTTAATTCAGTGACTAAAATTAATTTATTATTTGAAGGTTGTCCCGAAGAAAATGGGACGTTTAGTTGGGATCGGAACTGTCAACGATGTTCCGAGGGCGAGAGCTGAACACACTGCAAGAAGGGAAGAAGAGTCCTCTCTTCGGAGGGCTTTGGCAGCAGCCAACAATGTCATAGTCGACCACAACAGCAAATTTAAGGCTATGGCAACCCTCTGCGATCTCATGATAGAGTCAAACCCCAACCTCAATCCGACTGTTGCTGCTGCGTGGCAGAATCTACGTGGGAGCTTAAACCCATGGCCCACTCCAGAAGAGCATGCGGATTTAGAGAGACGTGTAGATCAGACTAGTTCCGATCTCTTGCACGAGATCAACCTAAACAATTGATTTGTTTTTTGGTTTATTTTTTTATATTCAAAATGTATATTATTAATATTATTAGGTTTCTTATGAATATTATTGTTTATTGATTTTCACTATATATTTTCTATTCAATTTATCAAATTTTAAAATTTTTAAAAATGAATAATTTAAATATTTTAATTAACAAAAATATTTCTTTAAAATTAATTGTTTAGTCGTATATTAGTCTCAATGTTACGACCAATGAACCTCTACAGGAGATTTAAAGTAGTCGTAAGCTTACGACTACTTTACATCTCCCGTAGAGGTTCATTGGTCGTCGAGGTGCAACCAACTTACGACTAAAGGTTACGTCTCCCTTACGACCACCGTTTTTACGTTTCGTTTACGACTAGGAATATTAGTCGTAAACGTATGACTACTTTACGACCAACGCTTCTGGTCGTACGTTACGACCACTCTACGTCTAAATCTGTATTACGACTAGTGGTTAATGACCAAATGGATTTGGTAGTAACTTGGTCGTAATGTTCCATTTACGACCAACTTACTACCAATTACGTAGTCGTTATGTCCATGTATTCTTGTAGTGTCAATCTCCGCATATTCTTCTAACATAGTTAAAGTCTCCTCTAAATCCTTTCCATCCTCATATATGTTATCTTTGCCTTCCTTTAACAACTCATTTACTAAATATATGCCATTTTCCATTGGAAAACATACCTTAGCTGGTTCAGTCTCCATCACAAGATCAGCAGACTTCTCCCCTATGTTTGCCTGCGTAGTCAGCGATGTTTTTCTCAAGGGATGAGTGATGTCTCGACTATTGTGGGAATCCTCACTGCAGTACACATTCATGGGGCTTCTCTCTCTCTTCTCTTGGATTGCCTCAGAATGATGTCTCTTGATGACCGAGGTCTGGGTCATCTATATTTGGGGCTCCTCATCACCAGAGAACCTTCTAGCCTTTCTGAACTAGTTCTAGAATCCCTCTCAGATACCCTACTCCACTTCAGTTTCTTTTCGTCAAACATCTTACCCTTTCCATTTCCCTGGTGCGAGTTCCTCAGTAAGTCCCTATCTGTACCCTCTCCATCTCCATTGATGACCACTTCCTTATAGCTTGCACTGCGAACATCCGATCTTCCCACGTGCATCTCCCGATGTTCTTTATTATCCTCACGACTGTCCATATTTGTGGGGCACTTATGGTAGTCATGACACAAACTAAAACAAATCCTACAGTATCCAAACAGCCTTTCATACCTCGAGGTTACCAATGTTTCCTCCCCTCCATGAAACTCAACAATAGTCTCAAAGCGAAGATTCTGGAAACCATCTACATCTATCTGAACTCTTCCATTCTCAATATCCACACCCTTAACGGTTCCCAGTGCCTCTCCTATACACTCCAGAGTTGGTGCTGCTAGGTAGTGTAATGGAACACCAATCACACAAACCCAAAAAGTGGTTGCAGATGGGTAGTTTGGTTCCACCACCGACATCCGTCGCGCCAAAGAAAGCATCCAATAATAAAAATGGTATGGTTGCATCCTTATCACCTCCTCAATATCCTCCTCCCTATCGACATTGAATTGGAAACGACCTAGATCCAAATCAAGTCATGTCACTCTTTCCTCCAATTTCCAAATCTTTGGGAGCTAATCAGAAGGACTTTGACATCTTGATGACTTATAGATTCATACACCTGCCAATGAAGGTTTTGGCATGTGCATTGAGTAGACTAGAGTTATCAAATCTTGAAACCAAGATGAAGTTGGAGTGATCACGGCCTTTGCATCTGACATACCAAAATTTTCTACCACCTTTTGTAGATATCTTTCTTGAGATAATATTAAGATTTCTTTTGTTCTATCTCTTATGTTATCCATTCCTAATATTCTAGGTGCATTTACCAAGTCTTTCATCTCAAATTCCCTGCTCAAGCTTTCTTTAATATTCTTGATCTCTTTGTGATCTCCTGAGGCTATGAGCATGTCATCGACATATAAGAGTAGAAATACTGCTTGTGCCGTTTTAACATTTTTCATCTAAACACATGGATCTTCTTTGCTTCTTACAAATGCTTGATTCTTCATAAAGCAATCAAATCTATAATTCCATCGTCTTGGAGATTGTTTGAGTCCATTTAAAGATTTCTTTATCAAACAAACTTTGTTTTCATCCCCCTTTTAACATAACCTTCAGGCTGCTTCATAAGAATTATTTCTTCTAAATCTCCATGTAAGAATGCTGTTTTCATATCCATTTGTTCGAGCTCGTAATCATTATTAACCACGATTGAGAGCATGATGTGAATGGAGACATGTTTTACAACTGGAGAAAACACTTCAGTGTAGTCGATTCCTTCTTTCTGTGAGAATCCTTGAGCTACTAACCTTACTTTATACCTTGGTTCTTCTATACCTGGTATCCCCGATTTGAGTTTGTAAATCCACATGCATCCTATAATTTTTGCATTTTCAGGTTTCTCGACCAAAATCCAAGTGTGTTTCCTTTAAGTGTGTCCATTTCTTCATCAGCCCCATTCTTCCATAGTTTTTGTTTCTTACTAGTCATTGCTTCAGTATAGGTCTTAGGCTCTTGTATTTCGATTTCTTCGGCAGCTAATAGTGCATAAGCAACGAAATCTGAGTCCTCAAATCTAGATGGTGGCTTTATTTGCCTTTTTACTCGGTCCCTTGCCAGCATATATTCGTCAATATTAGTTTCTTCTTCGGTAATTTTTTCTTCTTCGTCTTCCGAAAAACTTCCTTCTGAGTTGCTTGAAGTATCTGGTATGGTAGATACTCCACCTGGAGATGAGATTTCTTCGTCTTCCGAGTTTGAAGGAGTAGGGCCTGCTATTAGATTTTCCTTGAAGGTTACTCGTTTTGTCCCTTTTTCTTTTACACCATGCTCTTGGTTATTGTTTTCAACTAACTTCGTGTGTTTATATAAGTCTTCTTCATTGAATACCACATTCCTACTAGTCTCACATTACCAGTCTCTGGTATCCACACACAATAACCCTTGGTTCTGAACGGATATCCCACAAACACTCCTTTTATTGCCCTTGAACTTGTTTTTTCTTGAATCTATGAACATTAGCCGAGCACCCAAACCTTTTGACATTGCTTAAGTCTTACTTCGAACTAGTCCAAAGCTCCTCTGGTAGTTCAATGTTAATCGCCAAATTTGGTGATCTGTTGATAATGTATGTGGCCGTTGAAGCAGCTTCGGCCCAAAATTTTTTCCCTAATCCTGATTCTACGAGCATGCTTCTTGTCCATGATTGTCCTATTCATCCTTTCCGAAAACTCGTTTTGTTGTGGTGTATACGGGGCATGTTTTGTGTCTCTTAATCCTTGAGTCTTTGCATGACTTATCAAATTGTTGATTGCAAAATTCGAGACCATTATCCATCCTTAGGCACATTATTCTTTTTCGAGTTAGGTTTTCAACAGCTTCTTTCTATTCTTTGAATTTGCTAAATGATTCATCTTTTGTTCTTAGAAAACAGATCCAAACTTTTGTAGAGTAGTCGTCTATAAAGCTTATGAAGTACTTACTTCCAGCTAAACTTTATGGAGTTGAAGGGGCTCCCCATAAGTATCAGTGTATGTACTCTAGGATACTTTTGTGGTGTGTTTCGCAATAGAGACACTTTATTTATGAGATTTTCCTAAAGCGCAAGTTTCACAGAATTCGAGCTTGTCCACTTCTTTCTTCAATATGTAACCGTTTTTCACGAGCACATTTAGACTCTTGACACTCATATGACATAATCTAGAATGCCACATAGTTGTTTTATCTACTTCTGCTTTTGACACGTTCACTTCTCCTTTAGATACCTTTCCTTGTAAATAATACAAGCCTTCGTTAAATTTCCCGGATATGATTTCCTTTCCATCTTTGTAGAATTTAATCATAAAATCTTTTCCTTTTTATCGGTATCCTGATCGTTCGAGCATCCCATAAGATATCAAGTTTCGACTCATACTCGGCATGTATCTTATGTGTTCGAGAATCACTACTGTTGCATCAGTTCTCACAGTTCTTATCTTTCTCATACCTTTCACATCACAATGTGTGTTGTTTACCATTATAGCTCTACCACCTTCGAATTATTCAAGATCAAACAGAACATCTTTGTTGGGGTGATGTGAAACGAACACCATGAGTCCATAACCCATTCCTCTTTTGAGTCTTTAGTGTTGATTGTTAGTACTAACAGTTGTTTTGGCTCTTCTGCTATTTTTATTGCTTTATATGATTTCTTGTCAAGACATTCTCGCTTCCAATGTCCTTCTTTTCCGCATATGAAACAACCTTTGTTATTTTTTTCATATTTTGGTCTAGACGTAGATCTCCCGTACCTGCTTTTAGACCGCCCTTTCCAATATTTGTTTCCTCCCTTGTGGAACCTAGTTGATGACCTTCCTCTATCTTCGACATATAGGCCCTCATCCTGAGACCTTGAAAATTTACCACTTTCTAATAACTCTCGCTCCTTAGATCGTGCAGCCCCGGTTACTTTGTTGATCTTGAGCGTATCTCTTCCATACTTAAGAGTCTCTTTTTTTGTTGATCATATCGTTGTGGCATTCAGTTTAGTAGTAGTATGGCTTGAACTTCTTCAACAACCCCTACGTTTAAGTTAAATAAATCGGCTACAAGTTTTAAAAACTTGTCCACATTTGCATCTATGTTTTTTGCATCGTTCATCTTAAACGTATATAACTTGTGTTGTAAGTATATGCGATTAGGCAAGGATATTTCCGTATACAATGTATTTAGAGCTGTCCACATAGTCGATGCTGTATCACAGTGGCTAATTTTTCTCAATACTTGGTTTCCCACGTTTACAACGATGAGGTCTTTAGTTTTTTTCTGACTTTCCGGGTCTGACGGGGTCGATTGCAGGAGTATTGTCCTTTGCTTCCTTCTCTGAGTCTTTGAGAGTTGCATCTTCTTCCTCCTTGGTGGCGGGTGTGTCCATTAGAAGCTTCTCATCAGTTAAGACATCCTTTAACCGTAGGACACAAAAGTGAGTCATCATTCTAACCTTCCACAGCAAGAAATCTCCGGTTCCGTCGAATCTATCGACGTCAATTCTTGTCCGGGACATTCTTTTAGCAATCAAAAATTTTGGATTGCTCTGATACCTCTTAGGTATTTGCTTTAAACCATGTGCTTAGTTTTGTAATTCTAACGACAAGAAAAACTTATCCTTGTTTTCTATTTAATATGTTGCTGTAAAACCTTATTTGTGTCTTGATGACTAACACATCTTATCCCTATTTATAACCTTTATAGAATCGAGGTTTTAATAGTAACTAGATTCTGATCTGCGCTGTTGTGCGGATAATTTATATTTATATTTTTAATTTATGTTCTCAAATTAAAATTATATAATTTAATGATATTTATATAAGGAGTTATGTTAAATAACAGGAGTTTTGTTAAACGTACAAATGAAATGGAACGTAAAATAAATTATGGAATAAAATATTAATTAATTATGTTAAGCATAAATATAGGAGTTACATTGTTTGTAATTATCAAATTGAATCAAAGGAAAAAACTTTAGAGAGATTTGTTTTAATATTGTCGATATGTAACATATCTTTTAGTTACAACATATTTAATAAGTTCAAATTAAAATCATGCCACGGTAAAATTCAAATAGGACTCTATTTTAATATAATAGATAGAACATAACTCTTCTATTCCTTGTTGTCTTAGGATAATTTAACTAATCTTATTCTTTCTTTGCAGGTAAAAGAGTTTGGACCGTAGGAAATTTTGATCATAGTTTACCAAATTAATACCTATTTTATCTCTAAAATTTAATGTTTACCTAATGATGTATTCGTGTCTTTTTTTTTGTCAACTACATGTTCGTGCTTTATTTGATAGAATGGGATTAACCAGTTTCTCCATTGAATTAGGAAATATTAATCTGGCCTAAATTGATAATTAAAGCGGAATAGTAACAACATTAAAACACGTACCAGAAAGGAGAGAGTAAATACCTTCTGAAAGAAGGTGGGGTTCACAAGCTCGCCCACCTCTGAATACATAAATGTTTGTTGCGTCTTGAATTGTATACCCAAAGAGAAGAGAAGAAAAGCATCACTCTCACTTGCCGAATTAAGATGGCGTCGTCGGAAGCGTCGTGCTGCGGAGCCGCGTTCTGGTTGGACCTGGTGATCATCGTAGCTCTCGTCGCCTTCGCTGGGCTGATGGCAGGTCTAACCCTCGGTCTCATGTCTCTTGGATTAGTCGATCTCGAAGTTCTCATCAAATCCGGCCGTCCTCAGGATCGAATCAACGCCGGTGAGGATTCTTAGCTTTTGATTCGCTGATATTGGGACTGAAGCTAACGGATTTCACTCTCTTGTTTGTTAAGGTAAGATATTTCCAGTAGTGAAGAATCAGCATCTGTTGCTCTGTACCCTTTTGATCGGAAACTCTATGGCTATGGAGGTAGGACCATACTCTTTCGTTATCATTTTGATACAAACACTTGTATTGGCTAATCAATGTCTCTCTTTGGTCGTAGGCTCTGCCAATATTCTTGGATAGAATTGTGCATCCATTGGCTGCTATCGTTATCTCAGTCACTCTTATTCTTGTCTTTGGAGAGGTTTCTTCACATCTGTTTCCTTGTTTACTTTTCTTTGTACAATTTCATCATATTCTTCTCATTGAATATATATATATATATATATATATATATATATCTGCAGATAATGCCACAGGCTGTTTGCACTCGGTACGGGCTCAAGGTTGGAGCCATAATGGCTCCTTTAGTTCGTGTTCTTCTCATTCTCTTCTTCCCTATTGCTTATCCTATCAGTAAGGTAGAGATTTTTATCCAATTCGTTTCCTTTACTGGTCGGCTCATTCTTTTTTCTTTATTACAAAGTGTTTCTTGATTCTGACACATATTTGTTGGGTTCAGGTTCTTGATTGGATGTTGGGTAAGGGACATGGTGTTCTTTTACGGAGAGCTGAGCTCAAGACATTCGTGACTTTCCATGGAAATGAGGTATGAGGTTGCAATTAAAACCTTACAGCAACCTTTCTGACATACTTTTTTTCTTTTTCTTTTTTTCTTGGTAGGCTGGGAAAGGTGGAGATCTAACAACCGATGAGACTTCCATCATCACAGGTGCACTTGAATTGACAGAAAAGACGGCAAAAGATGCAATGACTCCCATATCCAACGCTTTCTCCCTTGATCTTGATTCAACTCTTAATCTGTGGGTTTCTTTGTTTTATGTTCATCTTCTTGTTTTTTATACACCTATATAATACTTATTATCTGCTTTCATCTACAATACAGGGAAACTTTGAATACAATTATGTCAGTTGGTCATAGCAGAGTTCCAGTTTATTTCAGAAATCCGACACATATAATTGGCCTCATTCTGGTATCCATATTTCATACTTTTAGATGGTTGATGCTCTATATCTTTTCTATCTTTTGGGTACTTAAAGTCTTTGTTTTTGTATTGTCTACCTTCAATGTAATCTTTTATGAGAGTGCAGTTTCTAGAAAGACTATCTTGTAACTAGATCTCAGTCTGTTACTCTTTAACAATGACAAATAGTGCTCACTTATGAAGGGTTAATGACCTTTTCCTCAGCAGGTAATGTTGTTCCCTTTTGGCTGGTGCAGGTTAAAAATCTCTTGGCAGTTGATGCAAGAAAAGAAGTTCCTCTGAGGAAAATGATCATGAGAAAGATTCCGCGGTAAATTACTAGACTCTCGCTCTCTCTCAAATGCTTTGTTCACATTCGTGACATAGTTTTTTTTGTAGCATCAAACAGAGTTCATATCTATAACCTACTTTTTTCAGTGTATCTGAGACCATGCCGTTATACGATATCCTAAACGAGTTCCAGAAAGGCCACAGCCACATTGCAGTTGTCTATAAGGATCTTGACGAGCATAAAGGATCTCCCGAAACAAGCGAGAATGGTATTGAGCGCAGAAAAAACAAGAAAACTAAAGATGAGCTGTTTAAGGATAGTTGCAAGAAACCAAAGGCTCAGGTTGAAGTATCAGAGAAGGACGGTATGACATGACTCCGCATGATTTCTCAGTATTAGAGACTTACCATTTATTAACACATGCTTTTCTGAATTCTAGTATTCAAAATTGAAACCGGAGATGCAAAATCCGGCAAGAGCCAGAACCGGTGAGGAGCAGCAGGGGAAGACGACTCTCATGGCTGTTCCAGCTAAGAAGCGACATAGAGGCTGCTCGTTCTGCATTTTGGATATCGATAACTCTCCTATTCCTGATTTCCCTCCCAATGAAGAGGTTGTAGGCGTTATCACCATGGAGGACGTCATCGAAGAGCTTCTTCAGGTTAACTCAAAGCCTCTTTTTAGCACTAGAAGAGTTAACTAAATTAATCATAATTAGCTATGATTTTTTCAGGAAGAGATCCTTGACGAAACCGATGAGTATGTGAACATCCACAACAGGATAAGAGTCAACATGCATGCTTCTCAGGAGAATCTACCAAGCGTGATAACCTCTATCACGCAATCATCATCTGGTTCCACTAGTCCCAACGGAACATCTCATATGGCTACACCAGATTCGAGTCCTACAACAAAGCCATTATAAAACCTGTAGATTCTTCCCACTCTATGGCTCGAAAATATGAAGATTCAATCCAAACCTTATGATTTCTTAATGAAGATAAGATAGATAGTTAAAAAGGATTTAACTTATTAGAAACACTGCCTTTCATTTGGTTAATGTTTTTGGTGTTTTAGATCGAATACTTGTTACTGGTTGTTGGTTGCTTTGTACGTAAAGAAGCGGACGGTTCTTTTCTTAAAAAAAATTAATACAAGATTGAAGATTACATTAGTTCTTTGTTTTCGAACAATATAATATATTATAAATAATACAAGATTGAAGATTACATAGTTCTTTGTTTTGGAACAATCTAATCTATTATTTTACATGAAAGCATGTCAACAAAAAAGAAAAGGAAAGCCGAGAAGAAAAATGAAAGTAAGCCGATACCAGACCTTGCATAAATAAAGACTCTTTCAGACAAAGAGGACAAGTAAGCCGACCTTGCATAAATAAAGAGGCTCTTTGAGATAAAAGAAGACATTTACAAACATATTGTTCTTGACAACTTCATCGTCTAAAGCCAATTTCATCTCTTATTTCCTTATAATCAATCGCAAATTTTCTAATGAACGTCTTTCAAATAATTCATCATCAAATTCTTACTTTCTTTCAAATACACATAACTTATATTCAACAATTGGCGTGGTCTGTGGACACTAGAAAAAGATGCCAAAGAGATCTATGATGACAACGGAGATACATGCTTAACGGTCAAACTCCATATCGAAGGACAAACATCTGCAACCTCACAACCAACTCCAAGAACGAGTTTGTCGCCATCATAGACATGATGCAGTGACTTGAATCACCAAGAGGTAGCAACAAAAACAACCCAAGAGCGACATGAACGCTCCCCTGCCAACTCCTTACGGAAAATCACCGCTTCAAGATCACACTACAAGAAACATGTGTTTTGGCGAGGGCCAATCCCTAGCAAATTCCCGTCGCAAAACGCGATTTGCTAGGAAATTGCTAAGGAATAAATCTCTCGCAAATTGGTACTCGGCAAAAAAATCCTCGCAAATCTTTTGCAAAATTGCGAGAAAATTAGATCCCTCGCAAATCTCGCCGCAAAATTGCGATGAATAATAGACCCTCCCAAAACATAGCAAATATTGCGATTGGCATAATACCCCTCTCAAATTGCACGAATATAGACCCTCGCAAAAACCATAGCATATTGCGATTGGCAATACCCTCGCAAAAGTGCGACGGATATGGCTCTTCACAAATTGGTTCGCAATATTTGCTACGGAAATGTATCCCTCGCTATGCTATAGCAAATTTTTTCACGAAAAATTTTCGAAGAAAAAAAAACAACTTCGGCAAACGCCTAGCAAATTTGCTAGGGATTTGCGAGGGACCTTATAAGGGTGCCACGCAAATTCCTTAGCAAATTTGCTACGAAATTTCGAGGACCCCTTATAAGGTCCCTCACAAATCCTATCAATTTGCGAGGGGAAAATAATATATTCTTTACAATTTTTTTTTATTTTTTTTTAAATTTAATTTATTAAATAAATTATATAAAAGAAATTGTGAAAAAACCTACCAAAAATAAAATAAATTTCGAAATTTATTATACATTAACAACCAAATATTTTATGTTTTTAATTAAAATAAAATACAAAAAGAAAACTAGATGTTTTGAGAATTCAAGTCTTCTTTGAATCTTCATCTTGTGAACTGTTTCCGGACACGCGAATTAGGCAATTCGTCCAACATCTGAATCCTTTGTAGCAAGAATGGTCTGAACCGAGAAAGCGTCAAAATTGTCGAGGCGCTTGAACGTGACGTTTTTTGGGTTCTTGATCAACTGAGCTTGATCCTCGATAATCGTCTTCAAAATGGCCATTCCGGATCGGAACTTTATGTTGAAGACGAAGTTGGAGGCAGAGAGTTAGAGACTTCTTGAGAGAACAACACCAAAAATAACAGGCCTCTTTTACGCAGGAGCAAGCTACAAAACAAAATCATCAAAAATTAAACATACACATATATTTAAAACTTTTTAAATTGAAAAACTAAATTAAAATTTACTTACGCTCAGAAAATATCTTGTTTTTCTCCAGGAGGTAAGTCCCAAACGTATTCCGGTGCTCTCCTCTCGGGATTGTCACTACCACCATTTGAGACTAACTCCTCAAATTTGTTGAAGCTACGTCGTTGTATCCCAGAGACTCGCTGAGATTTTGCAGTCGAAACTAAAAGTATCCCATTGAGCGCTTCGTATCGTCTCCTCCATAAACTGCAGTAAATCTGGAAACCGTAGACCGGTTTGCTCGCCTAAAAACTTTTATTAATATCATAAAAGTTCAAAAATTTAAGAATAATTTAAAGAAAATGAATAACTTATAAAAACTTACAATCTTCGGCGCCACCCGGCTTTGAAATGAAAGTCTGAACCTGACCGATTGTTTCGATGGCCATGTCCGTCGGGTTTGGATACCGTGCCCGTTGACTATTACACTTCGTACTGTCCCGTGGACTCTGGATGCTACCAAAGAACGTAACATAGCCCTTCCATAACCTTCTGGGTCAAAACGCACAAAGCTATAGCAGCATCGCCATGGACCCGCCAACTCTCGCTCTTCCCACAACGTCCCACATGGTCAACTGAACATTCGCTTGACTGTTCTAAAAACCATTGTGCGGACGTATCCGAAAGCCACCTGCTCCGTATAGAACGCACACCTATCTTTACCAACTCGATACATTATACTGCCAAACAAATTATATCCAATATTTATAATATGACAAAAAGAGAATTATTCATTAAATTATATCGAAACATAATACAATTACCGCAGGAATTAATGTCGCATCGATGCTATACCCTACCATACATACTAGAGAGGAAGTTGTGACCAATTATTTCCATGCTGAGCTTTCCTCATATGGAATCTCTTTTTAAAAATTTCACGAAGCACCGATGAAGCCGATCCGCTACAGCATTCATAAACACATAACCCTTCAAAGGATAGTTTAAAGAAACCAATAAACTTAATGAACAAAATTAAAACATCCATAAAATAAACATCGGCACCAAACTTACCAAAACCCGTAATTTGAGGACTGTTTGATCGAGGTAAGAGTGTAAGACACACGATCATCCGCCTAGACCTCGCCAAAAATTCCATTCGCAAGGCGTCACGCATGCTATTCTATGTGACCAGGTGTTGAAATAGACATGCTCCGGCCGGCATGCGAGATCCAGGGCAGGTGCTATTCCGGCGGAGCGGGGCAGCGTGAGCGGCAGATGGAAGGTTCGCAGCACGGGGTCCAGATTTGCGAGTGGGAAAAGCGTTCAGGCGGCGGGTTTGGTTGTTTCGGATAGACGAAGTCGCACAACCACATTCATCCTGTATGGGTAACTAGAAGAACCACCCCGTAGGTAAGTAGGACAGAGGGCCCGTAGTATACAGCTTCTGGTTCTCGGCGGCGAGACCGAGAAGAGAAGATGCTTGGGTCCGGCGAGAGAGAAGAGGTAACGCGGAGGAGGGACGGCGAGAGAGAAGAAGTTGACGCTGAGGAGGGACGACGAGGAGGCACAGCTTTCGACGAGGAACCGCGGAGGAGGCCCGGACGGTGAAGGAGGCACCGACTATCGATGAGGACATGAGGAGGGAGGCCGAGGAGGCACGGCTTCAAACGAGGGACGCGGAGGAGGTCACCAGCTTCGACGAGGGACGCAGAGGAGTTTTGACGGCGGAAAGCAGCGCGGTGGAGGCAAACGCGAAGGCTAACCAGGCGAGAGAGAATCTCAAATGAGAGGAGATTTCAACACGGCAGATTGCTGAGAAAGCCACCAAAATAACAAAAAAAGGAGTCCTCTGTTATATAATACTACCTTAATTCCCTCCGCAAAATTAACCCTTGCAAATTTGCTAGGGATCTTGCTAGGGATCCCTAGCAATCCCTCACAAAATTTGCTACGCAGATTTGCGAGGAATTAAGGTTATAATATCCGCTAGCAAAATACGCTACTCGAACATAAACGGCCCTTCGTTTTACTATTTGTTTGGGGTTAACTTGGTTTCATTCTAAATATGTTTATAAAAATTAATACCCTACTTTATTTCATTTTCGGGTATAAATACTACTTAAGGATTTTTGATAAGTTAATTATCTCTCAAAACGTATATAAGTTTATTATTTTAAATTTTCTATTATGACAATATGTTCGTGTTTAAGTCATATACACCTATCATATGATCATTAGGTTGCCCGAGTCTTTGGGGTTTATACACCATGGCGGGTATTATGCCATCTACATTATACTTTTTAAAAACAATTATTAATTAATTTTAACTTCGGCCGATTATAGGGTATTTGATAAGTTATATTATTGACATAAAAATCTGATTTATAAATTATTGAAATCAATGTCTCCTGGAATAAAAAAAAATCTTATCAAATGTTTAATGCAGTCTTTGTTCTAGGGATTTGCTTTGGGATCCTCGCAAATCTCTTAGGCAAGTTTGTAGAGATTTGTCGAGGGATCCCTAGCAAATGCCTCGCATAGGTCATGTCGCTCGCAAGTGCCTCGGCAATATTGTTAGGGTTTTTTGCAAGGGGTTCGCTAGGCAAATCGCTAAGCAATTTCCTCGCAACTTCATGAATTTATTTTGGTTTTAAAAAAAAATACAAACACAAAAAATTAACAAACAAAAGGAAAAATACGAACGGAATTTTTCTAATCAGAATCATTTTCTAATACATTTTCACTCTTTTCTCTGACTCATCATCTGTGTCATCTTTCGTCGTTTTCACCAAATCACTCCGTCCTCTGAAACTAGATGCCTTCAGTTGATCATCAACAATGACTTCTGTTTCTTGGTTATGCGTATGCGATATGTATGATATTTCTCTGTTGTCAACTGTAATGCTTATTTCAGCAAAGCCTTTCGGCTTGCATAGCGACAATCAATTTCTCCAACTACTATACGCCGCTTGCGGATTTCACTTTAATTACTGATAACCACCTTTCACAGTCGTTCTGCTCAATCCTTGGATAGGGAAATATACACACTTTGATTTGATTGTGATGCAAGACAATATGGTTTCAAATTTTTTGTATAACGTCTATTTGCCATTGACAAATCGATCACTACCGCAAAGTTATTTGTGCGGACTCCTCGACAGATAGTCAGTATCATACCATCACACTTAATAATACGGCATTTCAAGTTATGTTTCCCGGATAACTGCTTTCTATGATTTGTTGCAAATACACCGTAGAAATCAGTTTCACCTTGGGCTTGTTTCCAAAATTTTGCGGTTATCAAACAAATATTATTTCATGCAAACATTGAACAATTGATACATATATATTTTAAAGTAAAATTTTAATTTATTACGTACAGCTATCGCCTGCAATGACATGTTGTTGTTAAATAGCTCTGTCATTGCAAACGGCAGGACCGGCTGCATGAATACGTGACAATGCGTGACTTTTCATTACCTAGAAATTTTTGCCCTTGCCTCTTAATGCATCTTGAGAATTTTGAGCACATATCGCATGCGGGAACTTTACGTCAGATTTTACCCACTCGAATAATCTTTGCTTCGGCCACCTCCCCGACAATCTAAAATTTGGAACTGGTAAATTTTCCATTCTTGTCCATGCAACTCTGGTCTTGCACATATCTCTGTAAATTCAACCCTTGATTTCAATTGTCTTTACTCTTTCCTTGACTATTCAAAATAAATAAGATAATAATGTTCTCAAAAACATTCTCTCTATGTGCATCACATCAAAGAGTTGTGCCTTAAAAAGATGAATCGCTTTCCAATATGGAAAGCTTCGCCCAAATATGGCTCTTCTTCTGAATTATGAGATGTCGTATTACCGTCTGGCTATGTTAGGCTGGAGTGGTGCCATTTTCCCACCAATTTACATGTTTGGTTGAGCATATAATCTCAATCATGCTCTAGCAAAGTTTGTTCCTGACTGAAAGTACATGGGGAAGGAGCATGCACTGTCCTTGTTTTTCCTAAAACAATTTTTTTAATTCTACAATAATGTGATCCGGTGGAAAGAAACTAACGGTGGAAAATGCAAACCACATAATTTCCTCCCATTTTTCAGCTGAAAAGCATCTTGAAACCTATCTGGAACAATACAGACATGATAATCTTTCATCCGTTGTCCTAATCCCGATAACATTCCATATGCCGGGAAGTCACTTAATGTACCACATAACAAACACGCCATATTTGGATAAGTTCTGTTTGTTGCAAGTAGTCCCAACGTCTGCACCCCACAATGCCAGCATTAATTTTCAGTTCATGGATCAAAGGTTGTAAAAATACATCAAGGTGCCTCGTTTTGGATGTTTTGGGCCATTGCAGCTTAGAATACTCAAAAAAACAATTTCTCTTTGCATGCACATCTCTGGAGGAAGTATTATATGCGTCAGATGACATATGCCATAAAGAATATCTGCTTCCAGACATACCAAATGGACTAAAATCCACCGGTGCATAGTCCAAGATAAACGTTTCTACACTCATTGGCATAAGCGCAGAATATACGGTTTTGGAAAGTGTCCATGCCTTAGCATCTAAGGGATGCGTAATCTCGCCAGCTTTTACGGCAAAGTTGGGATGCTATATCTCATTGACTCGACCGTCCTTTCTGAGTGATATAAATGCTTCAATCTATTTGTGATCGTAAATACCTCAACATTTGTTGGTACGGCACCACGATTTCTCATGTGGTTTCTTGATATCTTTCGGTTTTCCAGCAAAATCGCACATTCTCCAGTTTCTCATCTCATCTTCCAGAAATCATGCACGTTGTCAGATGCATACATCATCACTCAGATGGAAACGCTAAGTCCCGCAACTAACTTTTGAATTTCATAGAATTAGCCAAAATCCGCAGCTAGATTAGCCTTCTGGTAAATACTCATTAATCAGTTGAGCGCGCGAATGCGCATGCACTTCTCATTAGATTATGATCACTTTTAATTGTCATCGTCCTAGATGCCAGATGATATCTAGAAACCTTCTCTACATCTTTCGTAGATAGGTCTTGGCCGCATCTACATATCATAAATGTTTGCGTCTAATGTTAGGTTGCTTCCTAGCTATTATCACATGCATTTACAGTTTCAATGAATGCATCTGTAACCATATCATGATACCTATTTTCATGCTGCTCATACCCATAACCCGCATATATTTTCCAAACGATATTCTCTCCAGGGTTCTCATAGTTATTAGTATTATATAGCTTGGGTAGTTGCAAATCTCTGTACCCGTACTACTACTTGATGCAGCCTTCCCCTCAATGCAAAACCTTCATATGTAGTAGTTTGGTCCTAATCCTCTATTGATATAAGATGCTCTTCACAGGTATCTAGCTTGCTAATATGGCTTGCCGTTCTTGCATTTTCTACAAGGACAATACCATTTCCCTTGTGAAATGGCTGCTAGTTGCTTGCTGTAGAGAATCCCCGCAGATCCAGCTCGATACTCTTATCGTGCACCGTCGCCAGTCTCCGGATCTCTATGATTGTACATCCAAGCCCGTAATCATATAATTTCCATGTTGTGATGAGGACGATATTGTTCGATCTCTCTAAAAAATTATTTTCTCTTTTTCTTCTCTTTTTTTTCTGCTCTCTTCTCTCTCTTATTTTTTCTTGGAATTTTTATGTGCAGAACAAAGAATCACGTCTGCTATTTATAGAGTTTTAAAAAAATTATTTGCGAGGGGTTGCAAGGCTTTGTTAGCAAACTTGCGTGGGATTTGCGGAGGATATATATAGTTAACGTGGAATTTGCGAGGCATGTTTCCCTCGCAAATAAGTAGGCTGACATAAAAAAAACGTGTTTTCACTTACTTTAAAACTCGAATTTTGCGAGGGATTTTGCTAGGAAAAATCTTTCGTCGCAATGCGCCAGGAAAATTAGACGGCAAATCCCTCGCAATTGCGGAGGGAATTTTTTTTCCATCGGCAAATTTGCGAGGGATTGTTGCGAGTATTTTTAAGTGTCTTTGCAAAATCCCGACGCATATCCGACGGCATAATCGCTCACAAAGTTGCTAGG
>CAJHQP010003236.1:0-70758 GCA_905132765.1 Moricandia arvensis | reverse complement strand
AACACTCAGGGCTTGGAAGATATGAGTCAAACAATGAACATATATCTGTACAGCTTCTTATGATCTAGTGATGCATGTCTGTTTTGCCTGGTGTGCTATCCAAGGGCACATCACTAAGACTCGAAATGTCCGCAGCCATTAGACCATCACGAAATATAGATTTGTTGAATACAAAACCCTCGCTTATAAGTTTCACCAATGTGTCTACAGTCGGATCATCAGATTCATCGGCCCACGAGAAGTCATTCTCTAGATACCATTCTTCGTACGGGTCATCAAGTATAGACTTGATGGGTGTCTGCATATGTAAAGGCAAACATAAGTTTTGAACGCTAAGAAAAACACTAACGGAAGTGAACAACGATTAACAAGAACAGATGGAAAACACAGAGTACACAATAACATCTAACTAATTGGTTAACATTTAATCAAATAAGTAGCAGTTATAGTCCAAAGCCACAGTTAACGATTGTGGTTAATGGCATACCTTGCACTAAACATTGAGATCCCTGGCATTTTTAGGATTGATAACAAATCTTGCGGTGGAGGCTCCTTTATCGGAATGACCGGTTTCCTCTTCCAGGGTGGCTTCTTCTTCAGGTGCCATCTCCGTATCACTATCGGAATCCACCGCTACAGTTTGTGGAGCGGTTGGAACAAATTCTTCCTTCAAAGCAGGGACGACTGCAATCATGACAAGCTGTATTGCCTCCACATATACTCTGAGGGCAAAAGAATCTGGTGCGAGGGCAATTTTATCCTTCTTAAGAAGAGAGGTGATGAGTAATTCATACGATGTTCTACCCCATGGGTATGCCATGAACTCGTCGATATCCCTTATAAGCTCCACATGTTGGGGTACAATTTTGGGTGTGAGATGAGGGAAGGAGAACCGAAAACGTTATGGCAAGACATGCAAACTTGATCCGGGTTTCCCTATCCTTAACCTTCCGGTTCTTCAACATTTCTAAGATCATTTCAACCATGCAAGACTTGAGAGAACCAAACAAATCGTTCCAGTATAGTTTTTGTTTTAGTGGGTTCTTCTTCCTCTTGCGCTTAGCTTCTGGCATCTTATTACAATTGAGACCGGTCACAATTGCAAACTCTCTAAGATAGAACCTAATTGGATACCCAGCGAACACAAACCAGATCTCATACTTCTTTGCAGTTTTCAGAGCACGCACAACAATAAAATAACCAAATGCGCCAGAAAAAGGGGGGGGGCTTTCATAAAAGTTTAGAACCTTCGCAAATGAAGAATTCTTGAAAAACTCCAACTCCTCATCGTCAAGAGCATCGATGAGTGCCTCTGTTTGCTTACTTTTATGGTAGGTATTAACACGTTCGCCAATGGGTTCCTCGTTGGCGACGAAGATACAGGGAGGGAGGTCAATATCGACCATTGAAAAAGTGGAATAACGAGTAGGATGTGTTGAATCGCAGATGGTTACTATTTGGAGTTGATTTTCGATGCGGTTCTTAAGCAGTTAATAGTTGGGATGAAAGTGAATAGTGGACGGTTTGTGAGAGTGGGGGTTACAAAAAAACCGGTGACTTGATGATAAAAAGTAATTTAAAAAAAGGTTGCTGAGTCATTTAAGTCGTTAGCATGTAAACTCTGACGTGTAGATAGCATGCGCGGTTATAGGCTGACTCGTCGATGCGAATATAGGTCATAGAGTTAAAACGATCATATTTATTAAACAATCACATCAGTGTTACGGTTCAGCTTATAGGTCAGTTTGTGTACTCTATGGACAATTTCTTTCTTTTTTGATCTTCCTTTTATTTTCACCGATATTTTGTCAATTACATGTCTCGTCTATTTTTTCCCACTATTTTTCTCTTTTGCTATTTGGCATTTTTTTGAAAATTTCTATCAAAAGTGGGCCTTGATCTCTCCTAGTGATACAGAAACATCTTATGTTTTTTTTACTTTAGTTTTTGTTTTCTTATTTCCAAGCTGATCTGAGGCTTTAGAATTATTATATAAAGACAGATAAAACTCTCATAATAAAATGTTTGATTTTAATACAAAGCTTTTGCTTATTTCATTGTGTAATTTGATTCAATTCATCTCTCAATAAGTTGGTGTCACAAAAGCTATCAAAAGAAACTCTTTGATTGATATAATAACAACTCTCTAGAACTCTCTAAGTTCATTGATCGACCATTCATACATTTTGTACGCTGTGCTAGATCGGTAGCAGAGCTCTGCAACGCTCCGACATTGACCCACCTCGTACGAATGGTTCGTACTCGCCAAGCTCAGAAAAATTAGCCTGAAGATGAAAGAACAACCATGCAACAATCTCGACCTTCAAGATCATATTCTTACGCTCAACGAAACACTCCGCAACCTAAATCTTCCACCGCAACTCAAAAAATCCAGCCACTCCACCAACTCGTATCGTGACTGATAGCAATGCCAAAGACCCCAACCCGTTCGCTCATCTAGTCAATAGGAATAATCAACGACCTGTTGACTACTCTGATGAAGAAGACACTACCAACAATCGTTGGAAATTTTCTTTCAAATCCAAGATTCCATAATTCACTGGAACCAATCGACAGAAACTTTTCTCGATTGGTTCATAACATTAGAAGAGATCTTAGAATTCCAACAAGTAACATTAGATCGTTGCATTCCTCTAATTACTGTATGGTTCCGCGACAAGGCAGCAGCATGGTGGTCACACCTTAAGTCTTCTCGCACTCGTCAAGGAAAAACAAAGGTCATGGCGTGGGACAAGCTTAAACAAATGAAGCAGAACACCTTCTTACCTTACAACTACTATCAACTCTTGTTTCAACGTTTCCAAAACTTATGAAAAGGCACTCGTTCTGTTGACAATTATGCTAAAGAATTCTTTTTGATGATCAATCGCGTGGAAACTCAAGAAACAAAATCTCAGCTCGTTGCACAGTTTGTGGGAGGATTACAACAACAAATACAACACACGCTCAACATGTTTCGTGCAGTAATAGTCTCTGAAGCATATCGACGAGCAATAGCTATTGAAACGCAAAGCTAAATTTTCCTGGAGTAGTACTCGTCCGTCACAACCAACAACAACATCTACCACTACCGTTCGAGGTACAAACCCGCAAAAACAAGACACGACCATCGTCGCAGTGGATCAAACATGACACATTGTACGGGACCAATGCGTTGCTTTTCATGTGGGGAAACGGACCATAAACAATATTTGTGTCCCAACAGAGCTCATCGCGGTCTGTTACTTGATGAACAAGATGGTGAATTCAATAACCCTATCTATGATGATGATGATTCTGGAGAAGTTGAAGAAGTTGTTGCTGGTTCAGGAACACTGCTGATTCTTCGACGCTCTTGCCTTGCTCAACATAGCACTCCAAAAAATCCTTAAGGGAACATTTTATTCCATTCAAAGTGTACCATCAATGGTAAAGTCTGCAACTTCATCATCGACTCGGGTAGTTATGATAATGTGATCTCTTCAGAAGCAGTCAAAAATCTCTCTCTGGCCGATGGGCCTCACCTATCACCCTATAAGCTGGCATGGCTACAACAAGTCAAGGAATTTCCCGTGAGACGACGTACACTAGTTTCATTCTCTGTTAGTGACTTTTATCGTGATAAATCTTACTGTAATATAGTCCCAATGGATTCCTGTCACCTTCTCTTAGGACGTTTGTAGGAATCTGATCGCCAAGTTACTCATGATGGTTTTCTTAACACTTACAACTTTTGATTTAATAATCAAAAATTTGTGTTAAAACCGTCACCCCAGCGTCACTCGCAACACCACCAGCTCCGGCTCTTCTTCTCCGACGAGCTCCGTTTGAAAATTTAATGAGAGATACATGATGTTTCTCTTGCTTACACCAGTGTCACACAACACACCGTCCGTGTCACCTCATCTTCACGAGCTCTTATTAGAGTTCAACGATGTCTTTCCCGATGAACTACCGACCAGTCTACCTCCTCTATGAGACATAAAAAATTGTATCGACCTTGTTCCTGACGCTTCCTTACCTAATAGGTCTCACTATCATATGAGCCCTTACCAGCACGAAGAAGATCATCGACAAGTTGAAGATCAACTAGCTAATGGTTTTGTACGTGCGCCATTCCGGCTTTACTTATTCCAAAAATACAGTTCATGGCGAATGTGTGTTCATAGCAAATGTATTAACAAGATAACAGTTCGGTCTTGATTTCCCATTCCTCGTCTCAAAGATTTGCTTGTCCAAATATGTGCCGCCTCTATCTTCTCCAAATTAGACTTACAAAACGGTTATCAAATTAATCCTCGTGATGATTGGAAGATAGCTTTCAAGACTCGTGAAGGTCTCTTTGAATAGTTGGTTATGACTTTCGGTTTATCGAACACATAGAGTATGTTTATGTGCATTATGAACCAGACATTACGCCCTTTCATTGGTAAGTTTGTGGTGGTTTATTTTGATGATATTCTCATCTTTAGTTCTTCGTTTGAAGAACACAATGCCATCTTCGAGATGTTTAATCAGTTTTACGGCGTGACCGATTCTTCACAACTCGAAAGAAATGCGTTTTTAGCGTTAAGGAAGTCCACTTTCTCGGTTATATAATCTCTGATCAGGGGCTATCAATCGACCCGGGTAAAGTTGACGCGATCCGATCATGGCACCAGATAAATACTATCACCAAAACCGGCAGCTTTCACGGCCTTGCCTCATTTTACCGTCGATTCATTCCGCAGTTTAGCAGCTTGATGTCACCAATAACTGATTGTATTGGAGATGGAAAATTTTCATGGACAAATGCATCTGACCAAGCGTTTCAGATCATTAATGAAACATTCTGTACAACCCCTATTCTGTCGTTACCAAACTTTGATGTCATGTTTGAGATATATACGAATGCATCTAAATCTGGCATGGGGCGGTTTTAAGTCAGAAAAACCGACCCATAGCAACTTTAGTGAAAAATTATCAAACGCCGACTTAGTTCTATTCAATAGTTTAAGCAATAAAACATTGGTTTCATCATCGCTTTCACTGGGAATGCTTTTTTAGACGGACCATGACGCTTTAAAACACCTGCGTACACAAGGCAAAGTCTCTTCCCTAACACTTCCTGGATTGCATATCTTCAGCAACTTACATTCGTTATCAAGCACACTTCGGGTTCTTCCAACCGTGTGGTGGATGCACTCAGACGCAAGCACTCTCTACTCACAACAATGCACACTTCTGTTCCGGGTTTCAGCTCATTTATGGACCTCTACGCATCTGAGCCTTTCTTTGGAAATATCTTTTTGCTGATACCACGGCCGGCCTTCCTTCACCGTACACACTTTGCAATGGATTTCTGTTCTGAGACAGCAGATTATGCATACATGACTGTAGCCTTCTCCTCAAATTGACTTCGGAACTACATAGCGAGGGGCATGTAGGATGAGATTGAACACTACACTTGCCCTCTACTTCCTACTTTTGGCCATCTTTATGTCGGGATGTTGAGCGTTTTGTCGAGGTTGTGTCAATTGTCAACGAGAAAAAGGTCATACACCGAACACCAAATTATATGCCACTACTGATACCAACACAACCTATATATAAGAATGGATGTCGTTGTCGCCTTTCCCCCAACACAAAAAGATTTTGATTTTATCTTTGTTGATCATTGATCATTTCTCAAAGATGTCCATTTTATTGCATGCAAGAAAACTGCAGATGCTCTTTAGGTAGCTCTACTGTTCTTCCGCGAGATCTACCATTTACATGGCCTTACATCGTCCATCGTTTCTGATCAAGACTCTTGTTTTCTTGGACACTTTTGGCGATCTCCCTGGAAATAACTTATACTAGATTGGATATGAGTTCGGCCTATCATCCTCAGACAGACTGACAAACAAAGGTTACTAATTGTTCCCTAGGTAATCTTTTACGCTGTTTGATCGGTGATGCTATCAAATCTTTGGATGCACGCTTACCTCAGGCGGAGTTTGCTCATAATCGGGCCGTCAACTGCAGTTCCGGTCTCAGCCTGTTTCACGTCATCTATGGAACTGAACCTCACGCTCCTGTTGACCTTTCTTCCCTTCTAGATCGTATGCGTATACATGGAGACACGTCCTCTTTTGTGGATAACATACTTGAAACACATGCAAATACTATTCAGAAACTCAAAGCTTCAACAAGTAAATATACAAATGCAGCCGTTCCGAGAGGTCGACGTTTGGTCTTTACTAAAGGCGAAGACGATCGGTCCAATACGGGTGGAGGCCAATATCAACGATAACGTTTATTGTTTGGACCTTCCTGCAGATATTACTACATCAAACGTCTTCAAAGTACGTTATTTTCCCAAGTACTGTCCTCAGCTGATTCACGGTCAAATCCTATTCACCCCGGAGGACTTGATGCAGCATCATCTGACCAAGTTGGCGGCAACATGATAATATGAATTATCATATTTATCATTTATTTTCTTAACTTAGGATAATCCTTATGTTTTCCCTTTTATGTTAGTTTTCCTCTTTCCAAGCTGATTTGTGGCTTTGGAACTATTATATAAAGAGAGCCAAGATTCTCATAATAAACACATTTGCATTTAATACAAAGCTTTTGCTCATTTCTTGTGTGATTTGATGCAGTTCATCCCTTAAGAAGTTGATCTCGGAGAAGCTATCGCAAGAAGCCCTTTGATTGATCCAAGAATATGTCTCTAGAACTCTCTAAGTTCATCGATCAATCGTTCACAGGTTCATACACTGCACCACCTAGACCTAGAAAGCCTTTCCTAATACCATTTTTTTTTGCGTAAAGTACTCTTCCCACGTGAATCGAACCCAAGAGTACAACAACACCAACACCCACGCTTAAGCCAATTGGGCTGCCACATCCGCGGTATTTGTTGGTACTTTCATGATTTTATTCTAACTCATTTGGATACCTCATATCCATAACACTATATGCCAAAACATATCCCCTAAACATTATCTGAGAAGTGATTTTCCATGTCTCATCACCACATTGATTTTAAATGATGACATATCACACTAACAATGATGGTGTAGAATAAAACTAATTGTGACATGAACATTTATATTCAATGTTGATTTATATTTTAAATAATATAATAGTAAAAACAAAAATATAATAACATTTTACAATTTTTGAACTATTATTTTATTCTATTTTTATAAATTTTTAATTTTATTACTAAAATATATTTTTAAAATTTATGCAGTTTTTTTTAAATTGTACTTTTCTAATCTCGTTACCATTAGTTTCTTTTGAATGTCTACATATTCTAGAAATATTATTTAGTTTTTACTTTTTGATTATTATGTATCAACCAAATTATTTTTTAATTTTATATTATTTTATTTAATATATTTTCATCAAAATAAATAGCTTAAAAGTCTTTCCAAGATAATTTTAAATATATATATATAGATATATTACTGAAAATATAAATTTAAATAAAAATAATTTATTTTATCTTAATTTTACATAATTAAACTAAACTTTAATACTAAATATTTTAAGTAAATAATAAAATGCAAAAGTTACAAAATTTTATTTTTAAATATAATTTAAAATTAAAATTTTTATATATGTACATGATGCATGAAACACCTAGTTATTTGATTATAATTGCAACTAGTAGATTATTTTCATTTGAAATTACGACATTTGATTTTGCTTTTTTTTTTTTGACAAAGACAACACTAGGTTTTGCAATAAAGAGAATAGTTTTATTATTATATTTTTAAATTAAAAATTACTTATAGAATTTTATATGTTCGATAAATAATTATTATGTAAGTACCTTACATTAGAATACACTATAATAAATATATTTTATTTTACTCTTTATAATGTATTTATCTTAGATGTTTATTTAATATAAAATTTATCAATATAATAATTGAATAATATTTATTGGTGTGCATAATCACAATTTGATGTAGTACTATAACTTTACACTAAAATTGTGTAAGCTTTAGTGTTTGGGTTAGAAAACTTTTAGTGTAAGACTAAACTAAAATGTTATTTTAGTATTAGATTGGAGATAACCTGAAATGATACATAACGAATATTTTCCTACAAATATATTCACATTTTAGACTTTTATTGCCTAAAACATGTAGAATAACCTAATTTTCGCCGAAAACTCATAATTAAAAATATTATGACCACAATACTTCAAGAAGTCACAAACAATAATATTCTCTCTTTTTTGACATCAATCAACTATTCTGTTACTCTAAGATAATAGGTAGTTTGGGAATCCATACCAGAATAGAACATCCAACAAAAAGTAGACTACAATGAAAAGCGAGTACTGTCTTTGCTATGGAATCTGCCTTCTTTTTCTGCAATCTTGGGACGTGGATAATCCTGAAGTCGCTGAATCGTTGTGTAATGGTTGAGAGCTCTGATAACTCTGTAGAGAAGCCCGACCAAGATTTTGGGTTATGTATCATCAGGATTAGGTCCATGCAATCAGTCCCCCGAATGTTGGCAAGATGTATGACTAGTGATGTTCTCCATTGCCTAGAATCCTCCAATTCTGATTGAAGGGGTGATAGTCGTCTCTCCGTATTCCTCAATTCTATGAGTTGATCCTTTTCATTTGTATCCAACCAAAACCATCCATATCCGCTAAATTTTGAATCAACATTCCATAGAACCGTCTAACAAACATAGACTCCTCAAGTCTACGACTTGCCTACGTGTGGCTGCCTTATTGGCTCCTTTCTATCCTCCGATTTTTCTTTGGCATTAAACCAAGCATGACACTCAGAGTGAGCATGTCGAATTAATTCAGCGGGGTCTCGGGATAGTCCTCTAAACGACCTATCATTTCTCGTCTTCAATAAGTACCAAATAATCCATGGATACGGGTCCCTGTCTAGGTTTGGGTCTTCAGTAGCACTCTTCCTCCAAAATAGGTAATCCAAGTTTGAATACTGGCTTGCTTCTGGAAAAACGTTTGGACAAGATGACGTTGAGGCAAGTTCCCAAGTTTGGAGCGCCGGAGGACACTCAAAAATCGCATGGTTTACTTACTTATCATCTGCACCACATCTGGGACAGTGACTGTCACAACGCATATGACGATGTGTTAGGTTTCTGGTTACAGCTAGATAGCAAGATGCAATCTGCCAGATTAAGTGTCGCATTTTCTGAGGAGCATTTATTTTCCAAGCAAAGGCTTGTAATTTTTGATGCTCGGCTCATTTACCATGACCTCTGATTCTCTGCTGAGAAAATTCCGTTCATCCTAGTACCCTGATTTAACAGTATAAAGCCCACTCTTCATATAGCCCCAGCTGAACCTGTCATCTCTAAGAGATTGGCATATTGCAAAGCTTCAAATAAGTGATATCAGTATTCCATCTTTTTGCCGATCCGTCAATGAAATTTCTCACTATCATGCGAGGGTGGGAAACTGGAACCTTTGCCCTTGCTGGTGTAGCTGGAATTGTAGGGATCCATGAATCTTCCCATACGTGTATTTGGTATCCAGAATGAACCACTTGTCTTATCCCAAAAACAAAGAAGGGTCATGCAGCCAGTAAACTTGTCCACACATATGACGGCGAGTTAGGATTGGTGCTTGTAGAGGCGAACTGAGGCGGTAATATCTTCCTTTAAGTACTCTTGCTAGAAGTGAATCTGGAAATTGGATCAATCTCCATAATTGTTTAGCCAATTATGCAAGATTAAATCCATGGATAAGCTTGAAACCTATGCCTCCCTCATCTTTTGGTTTACACAACTTATCCCATGTAGCCCAATGCATCCCACATTTGGGTGGGTTTGTGCTCAACCAGAAGCGTGCAGTGGCATTTGCTAATTTCTCACAAATATCCGGAGGTAATAAAAAACTAGACATGACATATGTTGGCAGCGCCAAAGCAATGACTTTAATTAGTTTCCTTTCCACCCTTTGTTAGTCATCTTCCTGACCACCCGTTGATCTTGTGATCCAGCCTATCCTTGAGGAAAGCAAAGAGTTTACACTTCAAACCACTAATATCCTCTGGTATACCCAAGTAGGAATCCATTCCTCATTCATTATCATTCCCCAAAGTTGCTTTGATTTCATGTTTAGTCTGCAAAGAAACTCGTTTTCCAAAAGTAATCGATGACTTATCAAAGTTTATTTGTTGTCCTGATGCCATTTCGTAGACCTCCACAACTTTCATAATTTCATCACATTCACGGGGCTCCGCCTTACAAAAGAAAGGCTATTGTTTACAAATAACAAGTGGGATAACGAAGGGCTAGCGCGTGCCACGTGCATTCCCGTTATCTTTCCTTGGTTCTCTGTATGATTTAGAAGGCTAACGAGCGCTTTCGTGCATAAGATAAAGATTAAAGGAGACAAAGGATCTCCTTGTCACAATCCTCTCTCAGGAACAATATTCCCTCAGGGTTGTCCATTCAGTACCACCTTATACTTGACCGTGGACACAAATTTCATAATCCAGGTAATCCATCTTTCATAAAAACCCATCTTCTCAAGGACCCTCTTAATAAACACCCATTCTATTCGATCATGAGCTTTGCTCATATCTGTTTTAATTGTCATTCTCTTATGTCTCCCACCATGTTTCGTTATGAGAGTGTGGAACATCTCTTGGACTAACATAATATTATCAGTGATCTGTCTACCCGCAAGGAATGCTGATTGGGTTTCTGAAATACGCTCATGCAAGATTTTTTTTCAGTCTCTAGCATAAGACTTTAGAGATTATCTTGTAACAAACATTACATAAGCTGATGGATCTGAACTGTGCCATATCTGTCGGCCTCTCTTTCTTGGGAATGAGACATATGTTTGTATCATTCAACCCTGGGGCAACAATGTCATTGAAGGAAAAATCATTGACCATACGAGTCAAGTCACTCTTCACAATGTCCTAAAAATTTCTGATAGAATAAGACACTCATACCATTTGGTCCTAGGGCTTTATCAGGGTGCATTGCAGAAAAGGCAAGATTTATCTCACATTCAGTAACCGGTGCCGTTAAAGCTTGGTCTGTTTCTTCACAAATAGTCAATGTTATGTTTCTTAGAGCCTCATCAATTTCAGCCGAATTTGAGGTCTCGAACAGGTTCCTGAAATACGTTGTGGCAATGGCTACCAGCCTCTCTTCATCCTCAACCATGTTTCCAAAATTATCCACTAGACATGTAATTCTGTTTTTTTTGCTCTCCTCTTAGTCAAACTGTGGAAGAACTTTGAATTCGTATCCCCTTCCCTCAACCATAATATCCTACTCTTCTGTCTCTAGGACATTTTCTCCGTCTTAAGAGCTTCAGATTCTGTTATAGTTGCTGAGATTTCCTCAAACTACACATTATCGTCCGTATACATGGCATCTACCTTTCCTCAAACTCCCACCTCTTTTTCTGAGTTCATGTTATGCTCCCTTCTCCATTGAATGAATGCCTTATGACAACTAGCAATATAAGACATATGTTTGCGTCCGATGGCAGGTCAGGAGAATCCATCCTTCCTGAATTACATTCCCACTTTCCTCACTATTCAACCATCTCTTATCAAATTTAAATTTCTTTTTAGATCTAGTTGGTTTGGCTAAAATCCTTGCCAGCACTGGACGATTGCCCGAGCCCCACATACGCATATATGTAACATATGAGTAGGAAATCTCTCATGCCAATTATCATTTCTAAGTGCTCGGTCTAGGCGAATGAACCATTGAGGCCCCTCTCTTTCCTACCCACGACAATAAGTTTCTAGAACATGGAAACTCAAGCATACCACAGTCAACGGTCATTTTTTTGAATGAGAGGAAAGAGCTATCATACCTCGTTCTGCCACCCTCTTTTTCATTGTGGTCAATTATTTCATTAAAATCACCGATTATAAATCAAGGTCCCTCTCTTATTGTGGATAAACGCATAAAACGTTCCCATAAGATCTTAACGTTCTAAAACATGATCATAATAAACAAACGTCATGTAAACTTTTATTCCATTAATAATTGCAGAAATGTCAATCATTCTCTTCTTTTATTTTGAAACTTACAATTATATCATAGCACCATGTGTTTATTAAAGTAGTAACACCTCAAAGTTGAATTCCCAAAGTCTACGAATAATCGCTCTTCTGATAAACCTTAGGTATCTTTTAATATTTCAACACTGAAGAAATAAAAGTATGAAATGGATTTTGGTTTAAATAACAAAAAGACTACTAAATAGAATGTACTGTAGTGATTATAACGTAACGTAGTTTACAACCAAAAATGTATTGTAGTGATTATAAATAGGGATGGGCGTTCGGTTCTTCGGTTCGGTTCGAGTCGGTTCTTTCGGTTCTCGGTTCTTTCGGTTCTTGAAGTTTGGTAACCATTAAGGAACCAAAAAATTTTGGGTCAAATCGGGTCGGTTCCTTTAGTTATCGGTTCTTTCAGTTCTTGAAATTTGGTAACCATAATAGAACTGGAAAAAACGGTTCCAATCGAGCTTGGTTCTAAATGGTTACTTTGTAATGAAAAAAATATGAGATTTTGGGAAGTGTATAAATGATGATCAATAAAAAAGGTAAGTGTATAAAGGATAAACTATATAGATATAAACATATAAGGTAAGTGTATAAGGGGTTAATTCGGTTCTATATGGGTATTATTCGGTTCTCGGTTTAATATGGGTTCGGTTCCGGTTCTTCGGGTATAAAATTTTAATACCCAATTGGATAATTTATAAACTCGGTTTGGTTTCGGTTCGGATTTTTTCGGGTATGTTCGGTTCGGTACTTCGGTTCCGGTTTTTTTGCCCACCCCTAATTATAAAGTTAGATTTTAAGCTGCTTGAAGAAGTAAATTTATAGTATTTATCGTACTGCACCAAAAAATATATATCGTATAGCATAAACAAAATTAGTAAACTAAGACTACTTTTTGGCGCTTCCGTTATTTAAACACAAAAGTTCTGATCAACGTATTAGCAATTTATTTACTTGTCAAGTGAGTGATATTCTTTACTTTACATAAACAGTGAAAAAACGTTAGCATATATATATATATATATATTATTTTTTTGTTCAAAAACAAACGTTGATATATAACAACTTTAGATTTACTGGGATCTGAAGTTAAGTCTATGGAAATAAACATCAAGAAGTCTCTTTCTTTGCAAAATTGTTTTATGGATCTTAATGTTGTATGAGGTAAGTTTGATGTTCAAAACAACAAAAGAAAAAACAGATTCACTACGTCACCAAATTAAGTTAACATCAAACTCCATTGAAAACTACTTGAGACAATATGTCGCACTTTAGGTCAACATCCAACACACAATGAAACCTATTCTCACTTTTCTGTAGTTTACCTTTTTCATAAGCTACGTCTCCTTTTATATATCAGACTAAAACTTGATTTTCAAGACCAGAATTTACTCTAAGTCGTCCAAATTACTTAAAACAACTTTCCATTCTTTTAAATGGAAAACTTTATCTTCAACCAAATTCTCTCTTTTTTTACATAAGGAAATTTTTATTTGTTTTCAAAGATATATTATAAATGCAGATGATGGAAGAGTAAAGTGCATAAATAAACAATACAATAATTTTTTCTTTTCGAATTCACTAAAACTAAAAATTAAATATAGCATATTTGCTAAGGCATGAATCATGCACAATTCTCATCAAATATCACCATTTTCTATTACAATAATTCTTTAGGACAATCTCAATCCTAAGCTAAAACTCCTCCAAAAATCTAGATTTTAATCTTCCTAAACTCGGAAGTATGTAAACAAGTACTTCACCATTCAAAACACATCACTAACTTCAAAATTCGATCACCCAAGTACAAACATAACACTCCATGTTTTCTTATTTTCTGAGAGCTTTAGTTCTTCATGATGGACGTCTTGCTTCATAACAAGCTAGAACTTGCACCCCAAATTATTTTCTAGGCAAGTGTCTTTTTCTCTCAAGGTATCATTTTCTTTCTTTTTCCTCCTCATATAATATCATTACTAATGCAAACTTCCCAATAAATATATATTATCTCATTTCCAAAATTAACAAACCCACATACATCACAAAACACAAAGTCCAATACATGTCATCTTCATGACACACGCATATGTTACTTCCTATAGCATTTTTTGAACTAATACATAATATACATCTTCAATCTCCTACTTTTTTACTATACATATGAACTCATCACATTTATATAGAAAATCAGGTTTTCAATTTCCCCTATGAATCAAATCATTGTCAAAAACTAATGAGAAGATCGCCGGCTTCCAAACTGAAGATGAAATCCCATCGCACCATCTTCGTAGTGATTAAGTCTCCTAGACCACATATTCATGAATCTTAATCCTCCATGATTAGATCCTTGAACAAACATGAAACAATCACGTCGAATATGTTCGTAACTCGACAATAATAATATATTGGACCATGTATGCCGCCTCATATCATATGATTGCTCCATCTAATTCTTCTCCCTCAGCAACTTGAAACACCTTAGCCGCCCAACAACACCACAGTGACGACAAACAGGCCAAAACTTTAGTTGATATGCAATTTTCAAGTTAGAAACTATACCCATATCAGTTGTTGTAGCAATACTCATAGTAGTCGATGTATCACTACTTGTAACAATAGCATTATTTACATCAATTGCAGTCTTTCTATTTGCTCCATTTCCTACAAATACATTAACCTTTGGCTTTATAGTCAATGACAAACAGGCATACATAACTACAATCTCAGTTTTTCCTGCTAGCACAAAAATACTTTTAGCTTTAGAAGATTTCTCTTGAAATTCAAGATTATATTGATCACTTTTTCCAATATTGAGAAGATGATCAAGCTTTTTCGACCCATATTCAACATTCTCAAATCCTTCTGTGTTTTTGCAAGTTGAGCACTAGCATGTCGTGTTCTTCTTTCTCTGAAGCATATTTGAGTGCTTCAACAACCTGAGCTTGTAGCTTGAATTTTTCCTTAGCCAACACTGAATTCTCACCAATCAACTTGTGCCAATGTTCATAGAATATTTTGTAGTTATTAGAACGATCAAAACTTCTAGCATCATCATTACTTCTAGTATCATCATCACATCACACGAAGACCCTAACACAGGTGCTGATACAGATCCCGCTGCAAATTTTGTCTCAGAGCCAGACTCCAAAACTGTAAATACCACAAAGTTCTTTAGCTGCTGACTATCATCTGAGTCAGTATCAAAATCACTATAGTCGTTCATTTTCTTTTGTTTATGCAAATTTTCATATTCCAACCGAACATGTCCAAACTCTTTGCACTCATAGCATTGTATTTTTGATGATGAACTTCCTAAATCGTCTCTTCTTCCATTCTCCTTATTGCCTCGTTGTAGCTTCAGATACTTTGCAAAGAAATTTTGACCGCATAGCCATAAGAACTTTAGAAGCTAAACCCTTAATTAGAACAATTTCATCTGAATCCTCTTTCTTCTTATCATTTTTTTCTGTATGACTTGCTTAACTCAAACACTTGAAGAATCCTAGCAAACTCATTAACGTCCATCTCATCCAGATGACAAGCTTCTTCAACAACAAATAGCTTTGAATCAAACTTTGATGGCAATGATCTCTTCAACTTTTTGACCAAATTCTTTTCCTTGTATATTTTTAAATGCAAAAAATTCATTTGAAATGTCACACAACTTAGCACTAAACTGAACCACGGTTTCCTCTTCATCTATCCTTAGATTCTCAAATTTAGACGCTAACATATCCAGAATAGTTTGCTTGACACTTGTGGTACCTTCAAAGATATTTCCCAATGTCTTCCACGCCTTCTGAGCTGAAGCACATTGAAAAATCACTTGAAGTAGCTTGCACCAATATCATTATAAATCGCAATCTTGGTCTTAGAGTTACAACTTGAATCTTCTTCTCTATAGTAGTCACTCATCTCTCAGTTTAAGAACTTCAACATTCTTATCATATATCTTCACAAGAGCACTCGACCAGCTTCAGTAGAACTCCAAAAATCTTCATCAAGACCATTGATAAAAGCTTTTATACGAATCTTTCAATATTTTGTAATTAGAAGAATCAATACATGGTGGTTTTGTCATAGACGTTCCTACTTGATATGCCTCCATCAAAAACTAATCCGCTTTCTTGATCCAGTTTATGTCCTCACTCTTCAAGATTTCACCAGTAACTTATGTGACCCACTCTTATACCAATTGTAAGTGCAGATGATGTCAGAATAAAGTGCATAAATGAAAAAAATGACACAATTTTTTCTTTTCGTATTCACTAAAAGAAGAAAGCAAATACAACATATTTGCTAACGCCTAAATCAGACACAACCCTCATGAAATACCACCATTTTCTATTACAAGAACCCTTTAGGATAATCTCAGTCTTAAGCTAAAACTCTCCCTAGATTCTAGACTTCAGTCTTCCTAAACTTGGAAGTACGTAAGCAAGTACTTCACCACCCAAAACACATCACTAACTTCAAATGCTTGATCACACAAGTACGAACACAACACCCTATATTTTCTTATATTCTGAGAGCTTTTAGTTCTTCATGATAGACGTCTTCCTTTCATAACAAGCAAGATCTTGCACCCCAAATTCTTTTCTATGAAAGTGTCCTTTTACTCTCAAGGTATAACTCCCATTCTTTTTCCTCCGAAAATAATATCATTTACACTAATGCAAACTTCCCAATAAATATATATTACCCATCTTCAAACTTAACAAGCCCACATATATCACAAAACACAAACTCCAACACATGTTATCTTCATGACACATGCATATATTACTCCCTCTAGTACTTCACGAACTAATGCATAATGTACATCTTCAATAGATATTACTGTTTTAAATTCGATAATGAGTAAAACCAAATTAAAAAATCTAATAAAAAGGTCTTCTCTCTCTTCTCTAGAGAGAGATAATTTTCTCTCTCCCTCTTACCGATCATAAATCCTTCAGAGGGAGGATATTATGAAAAAATTTTATGTTTATTTTTTTGATGTGTATATTTTGATCGTTTGATCGAACATTTTCTTTCGCTTGGCGAATCTCTTCCGGAAGCATTATGATTTTAATCAACTGTATATGTTCTTCATATTTTATCCTTATACAATTTTGGTTTGAATTAAATAAAGTCTTAGCTCAAGTTTCTCTTCTCCTCAGTTCTTATATGTTATCCAAGAGATTAGATATCTCGATTGAATTTGGGTTTCTCGTAATCGGCAGTTATCTTCAATAATCTAACTCAATGAAGAGCAAAGTTTCTTTGATGGATTGAAGATTGGGTTTTTGATGGATTGAAGATTGGGTTTTGCCGATTTCACTTCGAAAGTTATGCTCGAATTCAGTAGATTTTAAGCTTTCCATAAAGGAAAGTGTTTCAAAAAGGGTATGGTGCAATCTATTGAAGTTTTGGGGGTTTCATGTCTTACGATTTGGATGTAAATCTTTAAATTCAATGTCTGTAATGAGAACGAAGTTATAAGTGGATTCATGGGAGCTTGAAGCTTTCAGACGAGGTTCTATGTCTTCAATCGTCGGAAAAAATATTGAGAGGCAAAAATTTTGGCAAAGCTCACGGGAAAGATGCATCTGCTGGTGGAGTCGGTGAAGTGGTGGAAACTCTCCTTCATAAAGGACACGTGGCTTCAAGAACGCCTTAACTCACAGACGTGTGGTTTAACACATTTACTGTAATTTTATTGTAATTTTATGTAACCGATCTCCACTTGCATTGTCTTCGGATTTTAAAATGAATGATTATGTTAATAAAAATGTAATAAGAAAATAACATATTTGATCGGATACGTTAAATACTACCAACTAAGAGTAGAATTTTTGTTGTTGTATATTAACTACGTCATCGTTCAACAGAGAAAACTTACATGTTAGACAATTAGACATGGACAATAACAATTCAACTTACAAGATATAGGAGTTTCCGAGAAGTAGCACTATAAATATTTTGTTACCAGAAATTTTTTATTTTATTTTTATTTTACGATAAAAGGCTGCTTTATTACTCAAGGAACATGATTTGATCTGGGGATCCAGACCGGTATAGAACAACCAATAAAAACAAAGGCAGTAAAATAATAGAGTAATCTTGGCTAATCCGTCAGTTGAGTGATTGAATTGTCTTGGGACATGGCAGACTGGAAACTCTTGGAACATTTCCTTCAGCGCCATACTCTCCAATAATTCTGTCGAAAAACTTGGTCATTCTTGGGGTGCTTGAATCATGGCTAGAATCTCCTTGCAGTCAGCCACAAAAGCTTGACATGTTATTTTCTCCAGCATTGCTTCCATCGCCCAAGTTAATGCTTCTAATTTTTCATGTAAAGAAGACATATGGTTCTCTTGATTTCTCAACCCTATGAGTTGATCCCTTTCTGAGCCATCCAACCAAACACACCCAAACCCACTAAACTGCGCTTCTGAAGTCTAGGATCCATCGACCAATCAAATATTTCTCAAGCTTGGGCCTTGTATATTTACTTGTTGGATCACTGCATTTTGCAATGGCGAGTTAGCTTCAAACCATGCATTACATTCGCTTTCCGCATGTCTAATCAGTTCTAAGGGGTCTCTTGAGATTCCTTTAAATAGCATGTCATTCTATTCTTTTCATATGTACCAAATAATCCAAGGATGTGGGTCTTTATCCATCACAGCACCCTCAATCTCATCATTCCACCAGAAAAGGTAATCTAAGTTCGTGAAAACACTAGAAGAGGGAAAGACACCCGTACACGAAGGTGTCGAAGCAAGAGCCCATACCTGTAACGCCGGCGGCATTCAAATATAGTGTGATGAACTATTTCATCTGCTTCACCATATCTAAAGCAGTGATTGTCACAATGCATATGGTGTCTCTTCAAGTTTCCCGTGACTGCTATATATCATGTTGCGAGTTGCCAAATCAGATGTCTGATTTTGGGTGGAGCATTTACTTTCCATGGCTGGGATTTCAGCCTTGTTACACTTGGTTCCATTATTGATTCCTCAGAAGCCTCTCTTAAAATGTTTTGTGCTACCAAATAGCCAGATTTAACTGTGTACATTCCATGCCGTGTGTAACTCCATCGAAATTTATATCTTTGAGAGTCTGACTTATGGCCAAACTCTTTATCAGTTTTAAATCCTCTCGAACAATAAGGTTCTGCAATAGCTCAGAGTTCCTCTCCTTTGTCTCAATATGAATCAATTCATTCACAGTCATATTCATGTCGATCCCATAATGATATGGCCTAGTAGGACGAACCGGGATAGTAGGTATTCATAGATCTTCCCACACCCTGATTTGGTTGTGTGAGTGCATTTTTTGGTTAATCCTTAAGTGTAGAAGTGCTTGGCCACCATTAAACTTGTCCACACATAGGAAGGGACGACGCATCAGTAACACGCAATGTCGTACTTTGTCGGTAGTATCTACCTCTCATTACTTTTGTTAACAGTGAATCTGAGAATTGAATGAACCGCCATAGTTGTTTTGCTAGCAAAGCCAAATTGAATTCATGAATAAATTTGAATCCTAGTCTCCCTTCTTCCTTTGTGCTACACATCTTTTTCCATTTTACCCAGTATATTCCTCTCTTTGGAGGATTAGTGCTCCACTAAAAATGTGCAATCTCACTTGCAATTTTTTTCACAAATCTCCAGCAGCAAGAAGAAACTTGACATAACATAGGTTGACATATCTATGACAATGGCCTTAATTAATACTTCATTTTTACCTTTTGAGAGCGAACGTCGAGACCATCCATTAATCTTATGATTCATACAATCTTTCAGAAATGCAAACAGTTTGCGTTTAGATCCGCTTATATCTTTTAGGATTCCGAGATATTTCTCCATTTCACCTTCATTAGAAAATTTATTAGATAATTTGTATAAACAATGAAAATAAATAATGTTCAACTTTGATATACGCAGAAACAAATTTACACAGCAAACTAGTATTGTATAACTTGAATTTTAAGAAAATGATATTCGTCCGATGATTTTGTTCTAAGCTCAGAAAGTATAGATGTTTCTTTTCACACAACATGCAATTTTCTAAACGTATACAACTCATCCAGTTCGTTGAGTAGCAGAGAAATACTTGTCTTGTTAGCACCAGCAAGAAAGTATCAGAGAATCATATCACTTAGATTTTATAACTTGTACGGCTCAATAACATATGACATATCATAAATGTTAAAATAAGTGACATAAGATTCCGAAAGATTCTTCTAAATACTTTAAATTAAGAATCATTTGATAATATCAGGAATATTATCTATGTACGTAGGCCAGCGATCTACATTAAAATAAATTAATTTTGAAATCTGCCTGATATAACTTTTCAAATTATTTAAGAAATGTCGGAATAGAACACTTACGAGTTATGGTGAATTTTTCAATAAGACTTCTCGAAAATTCAATTCTAAAATATATAGATAGTATCTACTTAAGATGAATAAAATGGTGGTCAGAAATAAATACGCGTCGTGTTTGTCCAATAAAAGATATATTAAATTATTAAGATGTGATTAAGAATTTGAGATAGTTAATTAGATTTTTAATTGGTAAGTTGTTTTCATAGGGTTTGCTTAAAAATTTATTAAACGCGATTAGGTGACTGAAAATAGTCTTTAGGTAGAGATGAGAAGAATAGACAATCAGCTGACTTTTCTGACTGCTCTGTTTAAAAAATCTATAAATTAATAATATAAAGATTTTAGTATTTTATTAATTTACAAAGTTATAAATTTATAAATAATATTTTTTAGATTTTTCTGTCTTACAATATATTTTTATTAATATAAAAATAGTCGATTTATTAAATTTTGAAACTTAACATTTACATTAGTTTTATTATATTATTTAGCATATGTAGAATATGTTTTTTGGATTAAATGTAGTTTTATACATGGTTTTACTAAATCTCATCAAAATATATTAAGTGTTAAGAAGTATTAAGATAATTCTATTATAAATAAAAATAAATAATATAATGGTTGATTTGTACATACATAAATTACATATATACATAAATTATTAATTTATAATTTTAATGAAACTATATATTTACATAAAATTTTCTAAACAATATTATCTTATTATTTTATTGTTTTGTGTCATATTTTGAACTGTTCCAACTTGAGAACAAAGAAATTTATTAATCTATAATGTTTATTAATTTATAGATTTTTTACTGTAATTAGATGAAATAATATTAAACTATTTACTAACCTTTAACTAGGGATGTTAACATCGATAATTACCCATGAATTTACCCATACCCACTAATAAAGGGTTAGATTTTTACCCATCTAAAATTAATGAGGTCATAGATACAAATTTTAAAACTCATATTTATGTTGGATAAATACAAAAGGGTAATAGTGCACTCATGAGTTTTCAATTATATTATTATATTTTCACCATTTTAACTAAATTATGTAAAAATTACAAAACTATTTTTTTCCATAAAAACCGTTAAATGAGTTTTTAAGCTAAAACTGGAAAATGATTTTTTTTCGCCAAAAAAACAAGTTGTCTCACCAAAATCTCAAATTTTGATTTTTCCGCTATAACCGGAGAATGACTTTCCCCCAAAAATGAGTTTTGTTTGTTAAAATTTGAAAATGAGTTTTTTCACAAAATGAGGTTTTCCGCTAAAACTGCAAAAAAGCTTCTTGGCCAAAACAACAAAAAGAGTTATTCCATCAAATATCGCAAAACAATTTTTCCCTCAAAAATCGTTAAATGAGTTTCCCGATCAAAATCGCAAAAATGAGTCTTTTTCTGCCAAAAACGGAATAGTGAATTTTTGCGCTAATACCGCAAAAAATAGTTTTCTCGCCAAAACCAAAACGAGTTTTGTAGCCAAAGCAAACAAAAAATTTCTTGGTCAGAACCGCAAAATGAGTTTTTTCGAAAAAAATGAAATATAAATTATCCTGCCAAAATCGCAAAAACGAGTTCCCGCCAAAATCAAAAACGAGTTTTCCCACCAAAACCACAAAACAAGTTTCCCGGCCAAAACCACAAAAGTGAGTTTTCCCAAAAAAATTAGAAAAATAATTTTTCACGTCAAAACTTCAAAACCAATTTCCTACAAAAACGAGTTTTCTGCAATAACGAATTTTCTCGTCAAAACCGTTAATATTTTTTTTTCGCTAAAACAATTTTTTTCACTAAAACAATTTTTTTTCGTTAAAAACCACAAAATGAGGGTTTCTCGTCAAACCCGTAAACGAGTTTCCCGCCAAAACAAAATTTTTCACAAAATTTTTTTTTTTAATCAAAACTGCAAAAACAATTTTTTAAGTAAAAAAAAAAGTGCTTTGTGTTGTGAGAGTATTGGCGAAGAAACCAAGAGGATTATAACCCAACCAAATATTTAAGCCGCAGCATATGGCGCAGGTTGTTTCGTACATAAGATTTTTATTAGCTTTTATTAAGAGAACCAGGAGTTAACATAACATCAGAACTTAAGTCTGAACGAAAACAGATATAATTTAATCTAAATTTTATTTGGTTATCATATTTATTAAATGTTTGTTTTAAAAATTATGAAGAGTATTTGCATTGCATAATAATTACAAATTTATAATTTAACATATACACATAGCAAAACCATGGTTAGAGAGTGTTCTGTATATATATGTAATACTACAAATCCTACCTTTACTTAGTCCTAGCCATTCTTTTCATCTTCATCTCTCTCTTTCTTCTTTAGCTTATCTTTTTTTTCTTCTCCATCACATTTCATTTATTTTATACTTTTTATACAAATATAATAAGCCAAAAAAGTATTAGAAAAACATACACATTTTATTGCATCCAACATATATTAAAAAAAAATCAAACGGACAAAAAATTCTCACAAATCTATAATTTTCTTAACAAGAATATTGAATTCTATTCTTTTCTTTTGGCAACATCAATTCTACTATATATTAATTTTATTGAATAACACATATTAGTAAACTTTCCTCACATGCTCATGACTCCAAGAAGAAAAGGGTCAAAACTATGTTTAAATTGTCTCATCCACTAGGTGTAACTATTCAGTGATTATATTTTTAATTTTTTTGGTTTCTTATAAATATAGAGGAAAATCATTCAATTTCAAATTCAAATATTTTTTGAGCTTTTTAATTTTTTTTTTTTTTTTTTTTGTGATTCACTTCATTTTTCGTTATAGGAAACAAAAATACAAACTTGGTGAAGCTTGGAGGAAACAGAGGCAGCACGTGACTATGTACATATGCATTTGGACCTTTCAGATTTTGAACATTAGATCTTTTTGGATTTTGGGTATTTGGTATTACTGTTATATACTTCATTCAGTATTTTTCTATCGGATTGGTTCAGTTCGACTAGGTTTACATCAGTTTCGATATGTTTTTTAAAAACGAATAATTATCTGAACACCCATTAGATATGGTATGCACTGGGTATTTATCAGAAAATAATCATATATATATATATACAACTCGGTTCGGCTGTTTTATATTAAAACTACCTAAATTTACTCGAGAATACTCTAGTTATATACAGAACTATTAGTCATAATCTCCAGGTTTTTTTCATTTACTGTAAATTTGTTTATTTTAGACGTTACTGTATCATTTGAGAGTAACAAAGAAAACGGCTGGCAAGTTGTTCAATTCTTCAACAGCTCTACAAACTTAGAAACATTAGTCATCAAGATAAACTTTGTTTGATTCTTTCGATTAACAACCGGTACTTTTTATTTTGCTATAATATATTTTGTACATGAATATATCATTTTGCTCATAGGGCTTTCTGAAAAAATAAAACTAGATGCGGGGATGCATGCATTTCAATCCCAAAGAGAAGAAGAAGATGGATAGGAAGTTGTGTGCTGTTTGTCGACATGTCAAGTGATGGTGTTATGTATTTCAAGGTATCGATGAACTTGTCGAGAGCGGAAAATAGATTCATTTCCTAGCAAGTTTGAAATATTTGAAACTTTCAAGGTTGATATTTATTTGGGTAACTGATATATGTATAGTTTTTTTTAGAATCTATTATATGCGTTTGAAATCTTTTTATAGTACTTTTAGGTTTATGTATATTTGGAAAAATTTAAGATTTTGGATTTTTTTTAGATTTTGGAGCTTTTTGAGATATAGAGCTATGCAGATGCATCAAAAGTTTAGCTATCGATGGAGACTTTCCAACGAAGAACTGAGCTCATATTTTGACACAAGATAGAACTTTGAGTTAGATTTCCAATGCGACCGGTTTGAGGTCCAGCAGACGGTTAGATGTAAAATTATGCATGTTTTACTAAAAAGTAGTATGTCTGCCTCGCGAGAGGCAACTGTCGAGGTTGAGAAGAAGTGTCGATCGACACATACTTCTTGGTGTCGATCGACACTGATGGCAGAAGACGGGACAGACCGAGTCTAATTCAAGACCGACTTAAGCCCAAAACTCACGACAAGTTACCAGAATGCCTTTAGTCGACTTAAAACTTTATTTATGTGTTTTCTAAGTCCTAGTCGATGACTATGCTTTCTACACTATTTATTTATTTATTGTTTTCTCTTTCAGAGTTGATTGGAATTCCTTTGGTTTTATCATTGAATTCTTTATCTATTATTTATTCAGAGTATGATTTGTGTTATTGCTTTTATGTTTGAGTAATCATCGTGTTAGATTTATGGATTTCATGAGCTTAATGTCAAAATGATAATCAATTAGGATTGCTAGGGTTGCTTACTGATTTTCCACACCAGGTTAGCCTGTAATACTAGGATCTAGAGTAGTAGAAAACACGAGAGTGTGACTATTTGAACCTAGAATCATAGGATAATTGAGAGGCACGAGAGTGCAATCAATTAACGGAACCCAAACTCTGCTGGATTAGATACCTAGGCGCATATGAAAGTTGGTCTAGGGTTTAACTGTAAATTATCGATATGTACGTTAATGCTTGTCTAAATAAGTTTCGATAAACACTAAACCATTGGTATCGATCGGCACTCTTCCTAAATTTGCATTTGAGAGTTGGAATTCCATGATTTAGACATCTGATTAGTAATTACATGCAAGAGGAGGATTACTTGCTTATTGAATTCGAGTTCTATAAATGAACCAAGAAAACCCTTAGCATCCTTGATTGTAGTTTTGGATCTCTTGATTGATAAGTCCCTAGATCTAGCGTTTTCCCCTTATTGCTTACAAACCGTTCTATCTATTTATTGCTTTGTTAACTATTTTATTACTTTTTGCCTATCTTGATCTGAAACTCAAGTCTATTGTGTGAAAGATAAAGTCTTTGTGGATTCGATCCTCAAGAACTACATCGAACCACTTATTTGAGAGAGTAGCTTGAATTTTAGTTGAACATATCAAATTTGGCGCCGTTGCCGTGGACTCTGATCACCATTAGACTAGGTGTAAGATTTTGTCTAAAGGTTTTTATTTTTAGTATACTTGATAGGGCCTGATATTTATCACTACTGTGCTGTGATATCAGCCCTATTTAAAGTCTATTATATGTGTTTATAGTATGTTTTAGAGAATTTTCAGGTTCAGGTACGTACTGGAGAACTTTGGTAAGTCTGGAGCTTTTAGAGATGCAAAACTGCGCATATGCGTCAGATGTTTACCTATGAATAGAGATTTTCCATGATGATATTGAGATGATTTGTTGACAGAAGATATATATCTGAGTTATCTTTCCAATGCCAGGTCAATCAGGATCCTACAAGTAAAGTTATGCCCGTTTTACTGGAGATTGATATGTCTGCCTCACGAGAAGAAGCTGTCGAGAAGATGAATGAGTGTCGATCGACGACACAGCCTTGGTGTCGATCGACGGTGATCCCAGAAGACATGTCCGACTTGTCTTATGGCCGACTTAAGCCCATAAGCCATCACAAGTTACCAAAATGCCTTTGGACGACTTAAAACCCTATTTATGTGTTTCTATGCCATTGTTTAGGCACCAATATTTATTCTATCTATTGTTCTAGGGTTAGGAGAGAAGGGAGGAAATCCTTCCGATTTCTCTTGGAAATCCTTTGGTTCTTTATTTGATTTTATTCTATTTCTATTTCATCTATGATTTATGTGACAAAGATCATGTCTGAGTAGATCTCTTGTTAGGTTTAGGGTTTATTAATGTTATTGATTGTTTAGCCAAACAATAGAATTGCTAAGGTGATTATTAGATCTATCAATAGAATTGTGTTTATTGCTTATGTTCTATATTATCTAACTAGAACCCTGATCATAAAATAGTTAGGCGCAAGCGAGATCATGGTCTACTACAAGAATTGATCCTGTTGAGAAAGGTTGCTAGAAACAAACGAGAGTTGATTTAGTTAATTTAGTTAATTAGGTCATAAAGCTTGGCTCAAGAAACCATCGATCGATGCAGGATCATTGCCATCGATCGACGGTCATTCCATGTCAACAAGCGAGAGCTGAGACATCAGACTTAGTCAATAGATTAGACTCGCAGCGAGAGCTGGTCGTCTTTTACATTAGTTATCAAGTTGTAAGATTAATACCCTTAGATTCTATCCTCTATAATCCACTTGCTTGAAACCCTAGATCTAGCTATTTGTTATCATTGTTTACTTATCAATCAATCAATTATCTGCTATAAAATTTACTGCTTATGTATCTATCGATAGCTTAATCGCGACTGTATTGAGTTTATTATGTGTCCACGCTCCCTGTGGATTCGATCCCTAAATACTACATTTTGACCTCTCTTGGCAAGAGTAGTTCATAGGATTAATTTGATAAAATTTACATTGAAATACATAAAACCCCTCTTGTCAAATTCGGCACCGTTGCGGGGAAGCGAAGATTCGCCATTAGACTCAATTTGTTTGATTTAATTTAGATATTTTTCTAAATTAGTTTACTTACATAAATATTTTTCTTGTGTTTCTGGTACATACATATTACTACCAGGAAGAAATGAGGAGATGATTTTTGGGTTCTTCAAAAAAGGAACATGCTGATTCGCGTACGATCCATAAGTATACGAGGGCAGTCGACACCCTCCAAGTAGTGATCACTAGCAAAGAGAAGCGAGCATCGATCGACGCCAATACTTTACCGTCGACTGATACTATTATCATGACATCGATCGAACCCACACTTCGCCATCGATCAATACTGCTAGCAGGAAGACAGAGGATTTTGAAGAGCTCATACTTGAAGCTGATGAGAATGGGACCTTATGAGACGAAGAAGGTCGCCTTCGCAGCAGTACATGACAATTGATTAATGCACAGGGTACTGTGGTCCCTGATGTCCTTGCTGTTGCTGAGATAAATGACGTTACGCTGAGCCGTGAATGGTATGATTGGGCAGCTCATAACTCTTTTCAGGTTTTGCCTCATGAAGATCCGAAGGAACGTATCGAAGAACTTGTGGATCTAGTCTTAAGGAGCGAGCAGAATGAAGTGTCTGAATACCACATGCTCTGCAAGATCTTCCCCTATTCTATCTCTGGGAATGCATTTAGCTGGTTTAGTCGACTGGAACCACGATCTCTGACTCGCTGGGATGATATTGAAAGAGCATTTCTTTATGAATTTCTCGATGAAGCTGCAAAAGCTCGAGAAAAAGAGATCAACGATAAGTGGGACAAGATCCTTGAAATTTGGCAAATAAAGAAAGAAGACGAGATTCCATGACAGCTTCTCGAGTACATAGCAATGGGTATTAAGTATCATGGACCTGAGCCGAGTAGAGCCAAAAAAAAACGATATCCGAATTCGGCATCGATCGACACTAAGATCTTAATGTCGATCGACCCTAAGACCTCAACATCAATCGACACTAACCCCGGTTGTCGATCGACACCACTCGATATCCATGAAATATCGAGTTATCTTCAGGACATTGCATAATCGACACTAGAGAGCACCTATGTATCAAGTTGTTATCATGCTACAGATGTAGAAAGAAAACTCACCATCAGAGATCTCTTGGAGCCAAAAGATAAAAGAACAATTTGGGGATTTGGATTCGAGTAGGAAAGCCACTATGGAGGTAGAATAATGTTTTGAAGATATGCATCATAACTCAAAGCAGAAGCTTGATGAAGATCAACACACTTCGAGAATATATCTGGAAACTTCACCAAAAACTAGCATCGGTCTGCACCCACCCGACTGCATCGATCAATACCACACAACTGATATCAATCGACATTTATTATTGCATGAAACAGGTTACACAGTTGAGCTGGAACCAGTTGTGGAGTGAATGCACAAGTCTGAGACCTCACACCTTGCTGTCCCTGAACATCTACAACACCTATTTGCACAGAAGAAGCTGCTGGTTTTCACAAAAGAGAGAAGATGGTACATGACCCTGTGAAGTTTGTGGTTCCTAGTGCTGTTTTGAGGTTGAATTTCCTATTCAACTAGGTGGAAGTGTGCATATGGATCTCTACGTTGAGGTATTTGATGATCTTCAGCATACAATTGTTTCTCATAGAGTATTGAAGTATGAAGGTGATGTTGACCAAGGACCATCGGTCGCAGTATCGATCGACACCATCACTGGTGAATCGATGGACGACACATCAACACTAGAGCGTTGATCGACACTCATCACGTATCAGAGCAAAATGAGTTTGAAGTGTTTTATAATCTTTTTGATGGAGGCACCACGAGATCAGAAAAGTCTAGGGGAAAGAAGAAGAGAAATTGGAAGAAGAGAAAAGGATCAAGGAAGATTCTCTGTTGTCATTGATTCCCACTTCTCAGATGGTGTCAAGAAGTACATAGTGCGCAGCAGATGATTCTTACAGCCATTTTCAAAAGCTTCGAGCACTCCTTACCGCTGAGATGATAGGCAAAGGAGAAGAGTCTATGGAGGCTTTCACAAAAAGGGTGATGAAGCTCAAGACATTGGACATTGGGAATTTTTTGGAGCTAAGTCCCCAATCTCATCAGAACTCCAAAACATCAAGCTAAAGACTATAAACAAGCACTGAGTAGGAGGCAACCCACCATTTAGTAAGTTTTAAATTTTGTTTTACTTTCGTTTATTACTGATTTTTTTCTGCCTTATTTTAGCTAAAAAAGTAGAGGAAGATAGCCTGCACAGAGCATTGACCGACACTTGATCACTGTCGATCGACGGAGTAACCCTAGTATCGATTGATCACCACTTAATTGTTTCGATCGATGGTCATTAACAACAAGCAGGTATATCGTTTTTCCTTGTTAAATTTGGTCCTTCTGATTTATTTTTTCACCAATCTCAGATTGTATAACACTGGTGATAGTGTTGTTTAAGTCTGGGGGAAGTTTGCTGATATTGTGTTTTATTTTGAGTTTTATTTTCTATACTTATTCTTTAAAAAAAAGAGTAGAAACTTAAAGGTGTACCATCGATCAATTTTGAAGAATCAACATCGATCGACCATGGAACATGACCATCGGTCGACATCAACATTGTGACTTCGATCGATACTCTTTTACAGAGTCTAGTATGGAGTTTCTCTCTTAAGCTATTTACTTATGATTTGATTTTTCCTAACCAATCCGGGAGGATTACACTAGAGACAGTGTAATTTAAGTATGGTAGATGTTTGTTAATGCTTTTTGATTTGTTTTGAGCCTTATTTACTATATATATATTTATAAGTTTTTCAAAAAGTTTAATTGAGTTAAGAAGGGGACTGTATTCAAGATTTATTATTGACTAACCACACTTTAGCACCATTCTTAGAAGGTTGTTTGCAGAGATTACTAGAGATACCAAAGTGGATCATCCTGCCAATATATCACACTTGCTTAGAAAATTTGAAGGAACCGAAACTGATTTCCAACACTAATCTTAACATTATTTGCTTGTTTTGGGGCTATACACTAGATCAGATTCCTTCTGCAAGTGTGTAGGTACAAGTCATTGTACCTTTGGTTCCCTTGTCTCTCTCTCTTCAGCATCTACCTAAAAGCTTAAAAGATTGAGATGACTTCCCGAGATGTAGAGGGATAGGTACATAACTAGTGACCCTACTATTCTAATTCAAAGGAACGATCACACATTGCTGGAAGCGAGGGGTAAGTATATTACCGATGACCCCACTATTCGCCTACAACTTTTCCCAAAAATCAAAGAAAGAAGAAGAAGAAAACTGAAAATAAGATGGCAAGATGGACAGTATCAACATCATTGTCAATTAAGTTTGAGATTTAAAAAGATTCAGAGAAGAGAGAAAATGGGGAAGAAAGGAATCAGAGAAGACTTTGTGCCTGGTTGTTCAGATACTTGTAGAGGTAAGAGTCTATGGTTCTTTGATCGATAGTCCCAAGGTAAAGCCTCATTTTTATTATATGCAGAGAAATGAAACCAGTAGAAGGGTGAGTCAGACTAGTATTTGCTAAGTTGGTAGAATGAATATGGTTGCTATACTAGGATAGGGTATATAAACTTTCTCTGTGATTGACTTGACAGGATGTGGTTGCAACAAATTAAGGTGGTAGTTATACTTAAGACATTATGTGAGTCTACGCTTTTCAAAACCTCTTTCACAGATTTTGTTTGCTTGAGGACAAGCAAAATGTCAAGTCTTGGGAGTCGATAGGGCCTGATATTTACCACTGTTATGCCATGATATCAGCCCTATTTATAGTATATCATATGTGTTTAGAGTATGTTTAGAGTATTTTCAAGTTCAGGTTCGTTCTGGAGAACTTTGGTGATTCTGTATCTTTTGGAGATGCAGAACTGCGCAGATGCGTTAGATGTTTAGCTAGGGATGAAGACCTTTCTACGGTGTGATTAAGCTGATTTGTTGAAAGAAGATAGAGCTTTGAGTTATCTTTCCAATGCCACTAGTTTGAGGTCAATCGGATCCTACAACCAATGTTATGCCCGTTTTACTGGAGAGTAGTCTGTCTGTCTCACGAGAGAAAGCTGTCGAGAAGATGAATGAGTGTCGATCGATGACACAGACTTGGTGGCGATATACCGTGATCCCAGAAGACAGGGCCGACTTGTTTTATGCCCGACCTAAGCCCATAAGCTATCAAAAATTACCAGAATGATCTTGGATGACTTAAAACCCTATTTATGTGTTTCTATGCCATTGTTTATAGGCACCAAGATTTATTCTACCTATTGTTCTAGGGCTAGGAGAGAAGGGAGGAACTCCTTCAAAGTTCTCCTGGAAATCCTTTTGTTCTTTATTTGATTTATATTCTATGTCTATTTCATCTATGATTTCTGTGACAAAGATCATGTCTGAGTAAATCTCTTGTTAGGTTTATGGTTTATTAATGGTATTGATGGATTAGCCAAACAATAAAATTGCTAGGGTGATTATTAGATCTATCAATAGAATTGTGTTTATTGCTTGTGTTCTAGTAGCTAACTAGAACTCTGATCATAGGATAATTATGGCGCAAGCGAGAGCATGGTATACTACCATAATTAATCATGTTGAGCAACGTTGCTGGAAACAAACGAGAGTTGATTTAGTTAATTTAGTGAACTTATGGAATTAGGTCATAAAGCTTGACTCAAGAGACCATCGATCGACGCAGGATCATTGCCATCGATCAACGGTCATTCAAAGTCAACAAGCGAGATCTGAAACATCAGAATTAGTCAATAGATTAGACTCGCAGTGAGAGCTTGTCGTCTTTTACATTAGATATCGAGTTCTATGATTAATAACCTTAGCTTCTATCCTCTATAATCCACTTGCTTGAAACCCTAGATCTAGGTATTTATTATTATTGTTTACGTACCAATATATCAATTATCTGCTATAGTTGATTTACTGCTTATTAATCTATTTCCCTAGTTTAATCGCGACTGTATTGAGTTTATTGTGTGTCCATGCTCCCTTTGGATTCAATCCCTAAGTACTACAATTTGAACTCACTTGACAAGAGTAATTCGTAGGGTTAATTTGATAGTGTTTGCATTGAAATACATAAAAACCCTCCTGTCAAACTTACATAAAATATTTTCTTACATTTCAGGTATATACATCTCAATACCAGGAAGCAATGAGAAGAAGATTTTTGGATTCTTCAAAGAAGGATCCTGCTGATTCACGCACGATCCGTAAGTATACGACAGAAGTATCGATCAACACCCTAAAGCAGCAGCAATCGACCGCGTAAAGACACAAGTGTCGATCGACACCATCACCTCGTTGTCAATCGACACTACTTGTGAGAAGACAGATAATGTTGAAAGACTCATACTGAGTTTTGATGAGAACATGATTTTACGAGACGAAGAAGGTCGAATTCGCAACAATGCAAGACAATTAATTAATGCACACGGTTCTGTAGTCCCTGATGTGATTGCTGTTGATGAGATGAATGACTTTGAGCTGCCCCTGAATGGTATGATTAGGTAGGTCAGGACCCTTTCCAGCGTCATCCTCACGAAGATCCCATAAACCACATCAAAGAACTTGAGTATCTAGTCTCAGAGAGTGAGTAACATGAAGTATCTGAATACCACATACTCTGCAAGATTTTCCCCTACTCTCTCTTGGGATGCATTTAGCTGGTTCAGTCAACTGCATTCAGGATCTCGAACCTGCTGTAAGGATATCCAAAGACCTTCCTCTACAAATTTCTTGATGATGCTGCAACAGGTCGAGAAAGGGAGATCAATGATAAGTGGGACATGATCCTTGAAGGTTGGCAGATAAAGAGCTACGAACTTATTCCAAGACAGCTGGTCGACTTTGTTATGGCAAAGAGTGATGAACAACATGGATCTGGAGAGCTGAGCGGAGCAGACGAAGCTGATATTAGTGATCCGGCCTCAGTGTCAATCTATACAAACTCATGTTGTCGATTGACACCTCTTGAAAGCTCTTCAGGATATTGCAGACTCAGAACTTAAGAGCACTGATATATCAAGAAGTTATTTTGCCTTAGATGTAGACAAAGAAATTACCATGTAGATTTCTTGGAGCTAGAAGAATTATTGGAGCTAGAGAATGAAGCAAAACCTAAAATTTTGGGTCAGAACTTAGAGGTGAAGCTTGATGACGATCATGACACTTCGAGAAAAGATCTGGAAAGTTCACCAAGGGCTAGCATCGATCTACACCACTCTCCTAATATAGATCGCCACCCATGGCTAGACCAAAAGCAAGGTTGCATGATTGAGCTTGAACCAGTTGAGGAGAGAATGTACAAGTCTGAGGCCTCACGCCTTGCTGTCCCAAACATATGAAACCACCTATTTGCGTAGAAAAAACTACTATTTTCACAAAAGAGTGAAGATGATACATGACCTTGTGAAGCTTGTTGTTCCCAATGATGTATATGGGAATCTCCTATTCAATTGGATAGAAATGTGCATCTAGATTCTGGCATTGGGGTAGTTGTTGATACTCTGCACCCAGTAGTTTTTGAGACATGGTTGAGGTATAAAAGCGACATCAACAAGGTCCATCGGTAGCAGTATCGAGCGATACGATCACTTCATTGTCATAGACACGCATCGCATATCAGAGCAGAAAGAGTTCCAAGTGTGTCAAACTATTTTTGATGGAAGCACTACCACGAGACTAGACAAGTATGTGGGAAAGAAGAGGAAGAATTGGAAGAAGAGAGAAAGGACCAAGGACGGTCCTCAGTTGTCATTGATTCCTCACTTCTCATATGGTGTTAGGAATATAGAGTGCACATCAGATGCTTCTCATAGCTTTTTATAGACGTAATTTAGGTTATCTTTGCTATCTTATATATTAATAATGGTTGACCAACTGAAAATAATAAAACTCTTAATTATGACTAAAAACTTTCACCCAATTGTTTAAGTTTATTAATTATTATGCATTTTAAAAATAAAAGAAGATCATTAAATAGTAAAAAAATGATGAGATTATTTATTTCACCTTAATTTTCATATAATTACATTTAAATTTAAATATTTTAAGTAAGTAATAAAATCAATAAATTACAAAATTTTATTTTTAAATATGATTTAAATTTAAAACTTTTATTTCTGCACAAGGTGCAAGAAAACACCTAATATATATGATACTAGGTGGACGGCTCGCACGTATGTGCGGACTTAAATTTTATTCTCAGGTTGATGTTTATATTTCTATGATATATCATGATCAGCGGTGTCATTATGAAATAAATCATACATATATATGTATTCAATATATTCTCTGGTTATCATTCTACATGTTTATTTGTATTATCAACACAATCATATATAACTTGGTGAAAAAAAAATTATATATATAGTTGTAATATTTTCGACTTATAAATATACTGATAAATATAATTAGTTTGATTGCACTGAGAAAGATTACAGAATGGTATTTACATTTATGCGAGCGTTAATTTGATTTTAGCTTGAGGTTTACATTTTTTTAATTATCCTGACTTTATGTTGTATTCTATTATGTATATGTAATATATCATTCTGAATGTTCATTTGTATTAGTATGAATAAATTTCTATATAACTTGGTGGCAAAAATATAGTCTAAATATTATCAAATAATAATGAGAAACTCAATATAACTTTGACTTAATTTTAGTTTCCACAACCATAATCTCATCATCTGTCTTGACATTAATTTGTACGATTGTTAGATTGATTGTATACATTTATATGAGTGTTCCAAAAAATATCTCTCAGAATATGTATGCTCTCCACCTGATTGTATATATTTATATGATTTTCAAAATTATTTACTTTTAATTCAAATCTTTATACATTTTTTTGAAAAACATAACCCAATATAAAAATTATGTTAAATAGTTCATGCATTCTTAGTATAATGAAACTAATTGAACCAAATTGTAATGATATTAAATAAAATAGCTTAATTTTTAACATAACCTTGAATAAAGAGTTTAACGATAACATTGATCTCATTTTGGTAACACATACCACCACCTCTCTAATCTGATGAGGTTTAGTCATGTTCATTGTCGAAGAAGAACTTGCATAGAAAATTATCAGTACCATATTAGTATAAAAATTTGATACTTATATATTAAAATAATAGTCTATAACATATCTTGATTGTAGATCCTTAACATCAGGCACATCAGGGTTCCACAATACTTGGTTGTATCCGTCTAAACATGTACGAATTACTACACTTGGAGGTAAATCTAATACTAAAGATTAATGCGGGTTATACTTAATATTTCAAATAAATGCAAACAAAATAATACTATTTTAGAACTCATTAATATGTCACAAACATAATAAACATATTTTAGGTTCTCCCGATTGATGAGCACGAATTCCTTGTCGCTCAAACTGAAAATCAATTTCACCAACAGCTTCACGTTCGATTCTACGTTCGCTATGCATAACAAACATGTTATTTATTAAATACTATATATATATATATATATATATTAACAATGAATATACTTATTATCCTCAATAGAGAAACTCAGGAATGCAAGATCTTTTTTGCTAGTTTGTAAATTCAGAAGGAATTGGAGTGGGGTACAACTACCTCATGTCAATAACATCTGAAATAAATATTGCTATTAATAAACACAACCATTAGAATGTTTAGAATAAGATAACTTATTATTACTCACCAATAGAAGTTTTGATGTCAAGTCTCCTATGGATAATATCAGCGAATCTTGAAGGATAGAAGTACAACAAAGATGATACATGAGCAATGTGCCTAACGATGGTTGATATAGTGAATTTGATTTTAAATAAGTTATTGGTTGTCTTGGTTCTATCAACGTTTGTTATTATCTTGAAATCTTTGATCCAATACCAGTTGTTTTCCTGGAAGTGGTGGACAAAGTATATAACACATTCATAAGGAATAGTTGTTTTGATTTTCTTCCCCTGAAATGGACATGGCACAACAATAAAATTCATACACATGCAGTAAATATATATCCTCCACCAAAAAATCAACAAATTATTATAACGAAATAACGATATATATAAGTTTTCCTAAAATTTAGTTAAAAGCCTAAACTCAGAATCAACGAAAATCAATTTCAAGTTGTACAATCCAGAGGATGGTAATTTGGTTTTCCATCTTGAATACATTGAGTATTTTCTTAAGATGGGGTTCAATATGGATAAAGATGAATAAGATGGCATGATGATTAAGAAAAGAGAACACTCACAAGAGTACACTCCCTTGGTGTAAACAACTTCATATATTTTGTATTTAAACCAAAAAAATATATTTTGGTTTCAAAATTTAGTATTTTGATAATACAAAGTCTATATTTTAATGATGGGAAGCAATGAATGTCATAAACTGTTGGAAATGATGTTATCAAGTAATCTCGATAACATCATATAAAAGATTAACGCAAAGTCGATGTTGTGTAACTTTTGAGACAGTATGTAGGCATTGATGAATCTTTTTGATATTACATATTTATATGGTTGAACAATTGAACACAATACAACTCCTAATTATGACTAAAATCTATCCATCAACTGTTCAATTTTATTAACTATTATGAATGTTTTTAATAAAATTATTAAGTAGTAAAACAAAAGAAAATCATTAAATAGTAGAACAGAATATGATTTTGTCTACTCTGCGAAATATTTTCCTTTTAACAACAACAGAAAATATAGTTTGAATATAAATGAATGACTATAGAACATAAGTTAATAATGAAAAATGAAATAAAAAGACATATACCAACTAAAATTTGCATTATAATATAGATTATTATAAATGAATAACGTAAAAGATATGGAGTATATGATAGAAAAATTCTGCATAAGTACTTCACCAATATTTAGAGAAATGATATAACATATAAATCATGCTTTCATCAATATTAATATTAGTTAACAAAGATTTAACACTAAATAATAAGAGAAATTTTAAAAATAGGAGATAAGCAGGAAAGACACGGACTACAATACACGTCTCAATAATAATGTTGATGATGTTGCTAAGGATTATGTATCTTCTTGAATTAATTAATATACTCAGAAAGCATAAAAACATAAAAATGTTATATTGGAATCATAATAACATATTCAACAAAACGAAGAGAAACTAATAAACCGACATTGAACTAACCCCGTTGTAATCATCCTCATTGCATCGAATAGCATGATTCTTAAGCATCCTACAAAGTAAAAGAAACATGTATTAATATGACTAGGTTATGATTTAAGTAATTATGACATTAATCACATATTTTTAGTGCATGAATACCTTAACTATGTTTCATTAAAGCCATGAGGGCATAGAGGATTTGAGAAGCCCATAGAAGATTGACTCTACCACAAATGTGGGTAGCAATTGTCTATACCACAAGTGAGGGTAGTAGAGCAATTGTCTCATTCAAAAGCAAGCGTGTGACAAATAAGCTAGTTACATTTTTACCCTTAATCTAATCATTTATTATTTCTTAAACAAATCTGTTTTTCTTATTTCTTATTCTTTCTCCCTTCTCTCTGCCAAAATTGTTTTTCTTCTTTTTAATTCTTCTTTTTCGCTCCATTCTTCTTTAATTTCTTTTTCGTTCTACGAGATCTCTCTTCAGTCTTCTTTCTTTTTCTCTTCTTTCTCTCTCTCTCTGCAAAATATCAACGATTTCAGGTTATCTCCATAAATATCAAACAAGACATTTTCAGTAACCAGAGGAAAAACAACGGCGGCTCCATTTGAAGTAATAGTAACAGTGCATTAACCGTCAATCTAAAAACGAAGTTGACGGAAAATTTTGGGTTTTATTCAATTTAGGATTCGTTTTTTTTCTTTTATTTTTCAATGTTTTGTACTTTCATATTTTTCTTCGTTTTCAGCCATAGATCTAGAATTATAGATTTTTGATCAAGGATTAGGGATAGTTTTTATTCCTTTTGAATTTTGGATCTATGAATTTTGTATTTGGTATAACTTTGTATTTTGGTGTAACTGTTGATTATGGGTCTATGTTTTTTTTTATATTTTTATCTTCAGATTTAAAATTTAGTAGAACTTGGTATAAATATCTCCGTATCTGCGTAGAGTTAGTAGAAGTTCCTTTAATAACTCAGTAGAACTCAGTATAACTATCTTAGTACAACTAGTAATATTTTGTATAACCAACTCAGTAAGACTGGTAGAACTAAGTACAACTACATCAACAGAACTAGTAGCACTCAATATAACTAACTCAGCAAAATTAGTAGATCTCGGTACAACTACATCAGTAGAACTAGTAAAACTCGGTACACCTACTCAGTAAACCTAGTACAACTCGGTAAAACTACCTCAACAGTACTAGTGTACCAATTGTACGTCCGTAATTAAAAATTCGATTTTTTTTTTAATTTTTTAAAAATTTGAAATTTTAAAATTCTAAAATTTGAATTTCCAAATTTTTAAAATTTTCAGATAAAAAAATAGTAATTCGAAAAGTAAACAAGGATAAAATCGGGTTTCCATGTTTTCATTTAAAGATGAAGGATACTGAGATTACTGAAATATATAGTGGATTTATTTTTTTGTATAAGGATATATCAGATGATGTCTCTTTTTTATCCACAATTCAGGAAATGATGCGGTGACTACTTTTACATCAAAGTCTAACATTTTGTGATATCTTAGGCCATTATCGTTAACTAAAGGCTTTATTTCTCAACATAAGTGTTTAGGACAGCTCAAAGTCTTTGATAAGCCTAATAAGGAATTTTAAAATGATAAGAAAGAGCTTTTTAATCTTGACGATACTTATAAAGTATCTAATAGTCAAAGCAAAGCTTTTACACAATTTATAAGGAAATTCAGTTGGAGTTGGTTATTATGTTAATGGAAAACAAACATGTAAATCATTTGTGTCCACGAAGCTCTTCCTAAATATTTTACTTGCTATCCTCATTTTCCCTTTTAATTAAATATTAAATTTTAGGAGTCTTTCCTAAATATTTTAATTGACATTCCAAATATGAGATATATGTAAGTTTTTAATAACATTTTTACTTGATATCCTAACATTTTTAATTTTAAGTTTTTAATTAAAACACTAAATTTTCAGGAAAGCCTTCTTAGGAAAGGACAAGCGGATCTACTCGCGGGAAATTGAACAAGAGTTGTTGCATTAGCCATGGACACATTTCATTTTCATTTACCTTCATGATTGGTTTTAGAACTTAAGAATTGCTACAATGTGCTGGGTATAAGTAGGAACAACATTTCCATTCCTTATTTGGATTTGGAAGGAGATCATTTTTCGATTAAAGACAAGTGTTTTTCTTTTGATAATAATGATATCTTCTATGGTAGAGGTCCATTAGAAAATGGACTTTATATTCTAGACCAAAGTGTGCCTATTTATAATATTAGGACCAAAAGATTCAAGTCTAACGAAACGAATCAAACTTTCCTTTGAGATTGTCGTTTGGACCACATAAATGAAAAGCACATTCAAAAACTTCATAGTGATGGACTTTTGAGTTCATTTGATGATGAATCATATGAAAAATGTGAATCTTGTTTGTTGGATAAAATGACTAAGGTTCTTTTTATTGGACACAGTGAAAGAGCTTGCTGGAATACATAATGATATATGTGGACCAATGAGCATAAATGCTAGATGAAACTACCATTACTTCATTACATTCATTGATGACTTAGTAGATATGGTTATGATTAACTAACGAAACATAAGTCCAAATCTTTTGAAATGTTCAAAAAATTCCACAATGATGTACAAAATCAGCTTGAGAAGAAAATGAAGCTCTTCGATTTGATCGAGATGGAGAATATTTGAGTCAAGCGTTTGATGATCATCTGAGAGAATGTGGAATTGTTTCACAACTCACACCTCTAGGGAAGCCCCAATTGAATAATGTGTCCGAAAAGAAGAATATATGGTTCGGTCAATGATGAGTCATGCATATCTTCCATTATCCTTTGGGGATACGCTCTCAACCGTCTGTGTTTACAATAAACATATGTCCATCAAAATCAGTTGAGAAGACACCATATGAGATGTGAACAATATGTAAACATATGTTTACTGATAAGCTTGGACCCAAATCTGATAAATGCTACTTCGTTGGTTATCCTAACCAAACCAAAGGTTATTAATTTGACAACCTCACAAAGAACAAAGTGTTTGTTGCTCAAAGTGGTGTTTCCTTGAGAGAGAATTTATTTCCAAGAAGAATAGTGGGAGTAAAGTAAACCTTGAAGAAGTTCAAGAAACACAATATATTGCTTTGTTTTCTCAAGAAGATGATCAATTAAATTTACGTTGAGTCGTAGAATTTACACATGTGGAACCTGAAGTACATAGGTCCAAAAGGACACGTCATGAACCTAATAGATATGGGGTTTGGGTGACATATCATCATGATCTACTGATAATAGAGAGTGATGAACCTACGTCCTTTCTGGAAGCTATGATGGGCCCTGACCTAATAAATGGCTAGAAGCCGTAATTCGAAATGGATTCCATGTTAATAAACAAAGTGTTGAATTTGGTTAATTTAGCTGATGGTGTTAAAATCACTGAGTGTAAATGGTTTTTCAAGAAGAAAACTGACATGGAGGGTAATATACGAATCTACAAAGCTCGATTAGTGGCTAAAGGTTACAAACAAATTCATGGTATTGACTAAGATGAAACCTATTCACCAGTCGCAATGCTTCAGTCCATTCGGATTCTCCTAGTATTGCTGCTCATTGTGACTATGAGATTTGGCAGATGGATGTGAAAACAACTTTCTTAATGGAATCGCGAAGAGGATGTGTACATGACACAACCTAAAGGTTTCATAGTCCCTGGAAGTGATGGGACAGTATGCAACCTTCAACGTTCCATTTATGGTTTGAAGCAATCATCTCAGAGCTGGAATTTTTTTTTAATGAGGTCATCAAAGAGTTTGATTTCATTATAATTGAAGAAAAACCTTGTGTTTACAAAAATACTAATGGGAGCGCAGTTGTTTTCTTAGTGTTTTATGTAGATACATACTTCTCATTGGAAATGACATTCTTATGCTTAATTGTGTAAAGACTTGGCTTGGAAGTTGCTTGTTAATGAAAGACATGTGAGAAACTGCAAGCATTATTTGAATAAGAATCTATAGAGATAGATTAATTAAGATTGTTGGACTATGTCAAGATACTTATAACAATAAGGTCTTGCATAAATTTAAAATGTATGATTCCGAGAAAGGCTTCTTACCAATGTCTTATGGCATAGCTCTCAAAAGACTCAATGTCCTTTGACACATGATGAGCGAGAGTGCATGAGTGGAATCCCATATGCTTCTGCTGCAGGATCTATCATGTATGCCATGATCTGTACTCATCCAAATGTTGCATGTGATTTGAGCATTACGAGCTGATAGCAATCTGATCTAAGTGAAACTCACTGGACAGCAGTCAAGACTATTCTCAAGTATTTGAAAATACTAAGGATAAGTTCTTGGTCTATGGAGAAATTGATGAGCTTATTCTGAGTGGTTACATTGATGCTAGTTTTCAGACATATAAAGATGATTTCCGATCACAATCTGGTTTCATATTTTATCTTAATGGAGGAGCGGTGAGTTGGAAAAGCTCCAACCAAAGGAAGCTATTTGGATTCGGAAGTTTAGACTGAACTAGGTGTTGTTCCTAGTATTTCTAACCCAGTGTATATCTATTGTGACAACAATGGAGCCATCGCACATGCAAAGGAATCAATATCCCACGAGAAGTCCAAACACTTTCAAAGTAGATATCATCTTATTCGTGATATCGGCGATAGAGAAGATGTGAAGATTAGCAGAGTCTCAATGGATGCAAATGTTGCTGATCCACTAAGCAACTTCCACAGCCCAAGAATGAGGAGTCATACTACTGCTATAGGCATTAAGTTTCTTAAGATGTGATTTTGATTCTAGTGGGAGATTTTCCCTTTATGATATGATTTTCGTGTTTAAATACATTGGTTAGGTTTTCAAATTAATGATATACATATATGGACGATGCGCAAGTTCATGTGTTAGGAAGTGATAAGTATCACTTGGGTTAGCCCATTAACTTCCTAAATGTGTTTAGGTCATATGATTATAAAGGGGTCACGTAAGTGACTTGGTTAATATATGAAAACAGCCAACTAAATAAAACCTTAAGAGAGACAAAAGAGTTTGTTAAGTTTTTTTTTTTGAAATTTGATCTCGACATCACTAGCATCATGTATGATGCAGCGTGGATCATTCTTTCCTTTTTTCGGCTTTGGTGTTAATTTCCTTTATCGTCATTGTTTTAAGATAAGTGTTAGTTTTCTTTTAACTTAAGGGATAAGGACTAAGACTTATGGGTAAGTATTTGGTTATAATCCCTAAGGACTTAGGACTTCTCCTATGGTTATAAATAGTGATCTCTTGGCTTTGTAAGAGACACATTATTATTGAATTTATAAAACGAAGCTTTGCTTTAAACCCTTGTTTACGGCCAGATCATTGGTGATCTCAACGGATTCAAGTTCATAGATTTTTTGGGCATTCTTAGACTAAACAATTGAATATATTTCTATCAGTTACTCTATCAGTCGGTATCAGAGACAAGTGTTCTTGATTTCTTAATCAAAAACACACGATCAATGGCACCACGCAAGTTGACGAACGAGCAACTTGAAGAAATTCAGACCATGCTCGAGACGTTTACTGAAGGATTACAAACTGCGTTGGAAACTTCGTTAACAAACACATTAACCACTGTCCTCCAAGCTCACCGTAATCAACAAGACCCTCCGGGAGAACAACAACAACAGGTTCGGCCTCACAACGCCCAGCTCGTTGAATCAGACAAAGAGGAGATGGTGGGTAACTTGTTCGCAGCACAGGATCATGATCAACGCGGTCAACGTGGAAATCACCATGGTGACGGACGTGACGATCGACGCGAGGAACATGATCAGCGAGCAAACTATCCAAATCGACGGTAGTCTAGTTTTCGGTCTGATATTCCCAAATTTTGTGGAACATTAACCCCTGAGGACTTTATCGATTGGTTAAATATTGTTGAAGAAATCCTGGAATTTCGCCAAGTCACGGATGACGTACGAGTTCCGTTAGTCACAACACGATTTAAGGGAAGATCTATGGCTTCGTGGCAACAACTCAAAGAATCTCGTCGACAGGAGAACAAGACTTGAATCAACTCTTGGGCGTGTTTAACCAAACATATGCGTTGGGGCTTTCTCCCTTTCAACTACGAGCGTACCTTGTACAACAAGCTACAAAACCTTCGCCAAGGAACTCGATCAGTTGATGAGTAGGCGACAGAGTTTTTCTGTATGACCGCTCGGATGACATCGGGAGAAAATCAACAACAACTCATCGCACGATTCATAGGTGGCCTACACTCACAATTACAAGTTGCGTTGGCACAATTTAACCCAACTTTGGTCTCTGAGGCACATCAACGGGCTATCTCGATGGAAACACCATTATGTTCAACTTGGCCCTCTGCGTCCCGCGCACGTTTTCACTCTTCCTCCGACAACAACAATCAGCAAAATTCAGAATCGCAGCGTACCGACACTCCTAAGACAGCAACAGAATCTGAAACTATAGCTAACTCTTGACCAAATCGTACCAACACTCTTTGATGTTTCTCTTGTGGGGAACGTGGCCACATTCAAACTGCCTGTCCTAAACAGACTAAGCGTGGGCTACTCGTTCAAAAATCATAGGATATCGAACCACATTTTGATGAGTACGATGCTACGGATGATGAAAACACGGATATTATCCAAGGTGATACATGCCTTACTTTAGTACTCCGCCGAAACCATCTCCTTCCGAAAGCATCTCACGAATCTTGGCTTCATACCAACTTGTTTTGTTCACTTTTACTATCAACGGTCGAGTCTGCAAACTCATTATAGACTCAGGAAGTTAGCACCAACATCATGTCATATGAAGCTACTCCAAAACTTGGTCTGAATGTGACTCCTCATCCAGCACCATATACACTTGCTTGGCTCAACAACGGCACCGAAATCAACGTCTCAAAGCAAGTACTCGTTTCCTTTTCCATTGGCCACTACAAAGACTCAACATCCAGTGATGTTATTCCCATGGAAGAATGCCATTTACTCTTAGGGCGTCCCTGGAAATTTGATCGTGACGCTATTCATTGTGGAAAGGCAAATACTTATAGTTTTGTTGTCGACAATCGTACGATAACACTACTACCTTCGAAAGAGAATATTAAGCCTAGTGCTCATTTGATGGTGCCATACACAAAGACATAACATCACCAGAAAAAGCTCTTCTCACTCTTTCCAAAGGCACCTTCGAGAAACAATTGCACGGTCTTGAAGTGATTTGGGCTCTCGTCGCTACAACAACGATTGAAACTTCTTCTACCAAGCCGACATCATCATTCACACTGATACTTCAAGAATATGACGATGTGTTTCCAACAGAACTCCCAAGCGACCTCCCACCGCTCGGGACATACAACATCATATAGACCTGGTTCCCAATGCAGTTCTTCCTAATCGCCCTCATTATCGAATGAATCTTCAGGAACATGACGAACTACGTCGTCAAGTTAAAGAACTTCTCCCGAAAGGACACGTGCGTGAAATTTTAAGCCCAGCCGCTGTTCCCACTCTCATTATTCCAAAAAGATGGGTCGTGGAGGATGTGTGTTGATAGTCGTGCGATCAACAAAATAACGGTCCGTTACAGGTTCCAAATTCCTCACCTAGATGATCTCCTTGATCAAATCGGTCAAGCAACTATATTCACCAAACTCGACTTGAAGAGTGGTTATCATCAAATTCGTATACGTCTGGGAGACGAATGGAAAACAGCTTTCAAAACACGAGAGGATCTTTTTGAATGGACTGTCATGCTCTTTAGACTTTCTAACACTCCAAGTACGTTTATGAGAGTCATGAATCAAACTCTTTGCCCTTTCATTGGAAAATATGTCGTCGTATACTTGGACGATATTCTTATTTTTAGCAATAATTTGCCATTTAGAGCATTTACGAGACGTGTTGGAGGTCCTTCACCGTGAGAAGCTCTATGCCGCTCGTCAAAAGTGCGTCTTTGGGGTTGATCACGTACTTTTCTTGGGATATATTGTTTCCAGTAAAGGTTTACAAGTTGATCCGGGCAAAGTCGAGGCTATCAAATTGTGACCAACACCGCGCTCTATCAGCGATACGAAGCATCCGTGGCCTTGCTTCTTTCTACCGAAGATTTGTGCACCACTTTAGCAATATTTCTGCCCCTTTAACGGATTGCATGAAGGGTCTTCTTTTGTGTGGACTCCTGAAGCTAATATGGCGTTCGAAGACCTGAAACAACGTTTAGTTTCCGCTCAGATTTTGGCACGACCAGACTTCACTCAAGTCTTTGAACTTCACTGTGATGCGTGCAAGCTCGAAATCGGCGCAGTCCTTAGCCAAGCAGGTCGTCCGATTGTTTTATTTAGTGAGAAAATTGCTGGCTCTCGTGCTCGTTACAGCACCTATGATGTTGAATTTTATGCTATTGTCCAGGCCATCAAGCATTGGAGACAATATCTTTTCCATCAAGAATTCAATCTCTATACTGATCACGATGCCTTAAAACATTTAGGCAGTCAGGATAAGATCTCTTCTTGTCACACCTCTTGGATAGCATTCCTTCAACAATTCACTTTCGTGATAAAGCACAAATCAGGTAGGACAAATAAAGTTGTCGACGCTTTAAGCCGTAGGCATGCTCTAGTCGCAACCTTGCAAGTCTCCACGCCGGGTTTTGCTATCTTGCCAGACTTATATGAAGCTGATCCATATTTTGGTTCGCTTTGGTCTTCTTTACATGCGGGCGTTCATTCTGAGTTCATCTTACAAGACAGTTATATTTATATTTATATTTTCAGAGGCATTCGTTTATGCATTCCGGAAGGCCGTTTGCGTCTTAAAATTATTAAAGAGTTGCACGAAGAAGGACATGTTGGCTGGGATAGAACGTTGCAGTTAGTTATGGACGCATATTTCTGGCCATCTCTACGCCGGGATGTCTATCGTTTCGTGGAACGTTGTGTTATTTGCCACAGGTCTAAAGGTCATGCCTCCAATTAGGGTTTGTATTTACCTCTTCCTATTCCAACGCAACCATGGAGTGATGTTAGTATGGACTTCGTTTTGGGTCTTCCGTGGACTCAACGTGGCCATGATTCCATCCTTGTCGTTGTTGATCGTGTTTCCAAGATGACTCATTTCATTCCTTGTAAAAAGACAACATATCTAGTTTAGGTCACGGTTCTCTTCTTTCGCGAGATTTATCGCCTTCATGGCTTGTCATTATCAATTGTGTCAGACAGAGATTCACGTCTTCTAAGCCACTTTAGGCGTTACCTCTGGCGTATATTGCGTACAAGTCTTGACATGAGTTCCGCTTATCATCCACAAACCGACGGTCAAACGAAAGTCACTAATCGAACACTTTGTGATATGCTTCATTGCTTGGTCATCGACAATATCAAAACATGGGACTCGGTGTTTTGTCAAGTCGAATTCGCTCATAATCATGCAGTCAACAAGAATACTCGTTTCAGTCCCTTTTGAGTGGCCTATGGCATTGTTCCGCGTGGTCCTCTTGACCTGGGTGTTGCTCAGTATGCTTCGCGGGATCATGGGCAAGCAATGGATTTTGTGGCCAATGTTTTCATCATCCATTCTCAAGACCACGGCAATTTACAACTCTCGTCCGCTAATTATAAAGCAAGTGCTGATCGTCACAAGAGAGATTTGCAGTTTAAGGTGGGTGATCGTGTTTGGGCAGTCCTTACCCGTGAATGATTTATGCGTGGAGAGTATAACAAGTTAAAGTCACTCAAAGTAGGTCCCTTGGAAGTTGTCGAGAAAATCAATGCCAATGCATACCGCCTATTGTTACCTCCTGAAGCTCGATACTCTGAAGTTTTCAACGTCAAACACCTCATTCCTCTTGTGGATCACGTTGACAATGAAGATCTGAGGTCAGATGTTTCTCTACCCGGGTGATCTGATGCAGCGTGGATCAGTCTTTCCTTTTCCGGCTTTGGTGTTAATTTCCTTTATCATTATTTTTTTAAGATAAGTGTTAGTTTTCTTTTAACTTAAGAGATAAGGACTAAGACTTATGGATAAGTATTAGGTTATAATCCCTAAGGACTTCTTCTATGGTTATAAATAGTGATCTCTTGGCTTTGTAAGAGACACATTATTATTGAATTTATAAGACGAAGCTTTACTTTAAACCCTTGTTTACGGCTAGATCATTGGTGATCTCAACTGATTCAAGTTCATAGATTATTTTGGGCATTCTTAGACTAAACAATTGAAGCTATTTATATCAGTTACTCTATCAATGTATCAATCCAGTTTGTGTGCGTGTGGATACTGGTAGAGGTACGACTTTTGGAGTGCAAAAAACCTCGGTTTGTTTCATTCATCTTCTCACTGCAAAATAACCAGGTATATTCGAAACCATAAAATCTAAGTTTGTTTCAGTATTTGCATGAGATTCTAGGCATATGAATTTATAGGCTGATTTATAGATCGTTATCAACCAATATGAATTCCTACACCCTCTTATGGTGAATCTCCTCACGGAATCCAATGACTCCCTGACTCAAGAACATGCCGTGATATTAATTCTTAACCTCTCGATATTCCAACAGAAGGAAGGGAGGATTGTGTCTACGTTAGTAGAGATATCGGATATTGTTCAGGTACTCAACAAAGGTAGCATGGAAGCTAGAGAAAATGCAGAAGTAATTGTGAACTTGTTGGGTGAATGATCACACAGAGGGAATGTCGTATACAGTTTAGAGAAGCTTATTAATGAGGCCAAAGTTTGATTAAATCTTTTAAACCTCATGATCTTAGAAGATACCCCCAGAAACCTCTGGACTCCAAAGTGATACATCCTAAAACATTTAAATTCAATTAATGATACTTTTTTAAACCTCCAGGTTCCAAAAGGGAATACTCTAAAAACCTCCAACTTAAGCGAGGTGTATATCCTAAAATCTTCGAGTTCTTGGAGGACATGTCTCAAAACCTCTGGCTTCCAATATTCCAGAAGAATATTTCCTTAAACTTCAAGGTTCCTGGAGTACATGCCTCAAAACCTCAAGGTTCCAGGAGAATAAAGCCTCAGAGTTTCAGGAGAACATATCTCAAAACCTTTGGGTTTGAGGACGAAATGTCCCAAAATTTCACGACACTTCTGGGTTGCAAAATAAAATGCCATTCAAAAATTGATTGTAGCTTACTTCCAAGGACAGATTGCAATGTGATACACAATTGAGAGTTGCCAAGAAGCAATAGCAGATTTTAACAAAAGTTCCTACTTGGTTTATCCAACATGGAGAAAAAGAAATGTCAATAGTTAAACACTATTATTCACTAAGGACAATAGGACAACATGTCCCCAAAAATAAATTGGGTTACCTCAAGATATATATAAACAACGCATCACAACATCTATAAGGTTGCCCCGACTACAAGTCCCAGAATCGAAGCTATTGTCAAGACTACATGTTTAAGAAATTATATCCAGGCACCAAGAATCAACTAAGTTACCTCATGGTACCAAGATGCTTCGTCCCAGAATCAATCAGATTAGCTCCTGTTATAGGACGATATTGTAGAATCGAGATTCAGCAAAAACACAAGGCAAAAAGTAATTCCAATAACATGTATCTCTTTTATTAGAAATCTTTTATACAATGTCTTACACATTTGCTTGATCCGAATTACACGACTCGACACAGATCGATTCCTAACACACCCAGCTGTGTGAACCAACCCCTGTTGATCACGTCTACAAATCACTCACTTTCCAAAACCCCAAAATCCCCTTTGTGTTTCTGTGAGAATTACTAATTCAAAAACCCTAATCTTAATTCTAGGAAAAACCAAAGTATATATCAAATAATCTTATCCTATTATTTAATATATTATTTTCTATGTTTTAGCATCACCAAATCTTCCAATTTGTGATCTAATAATGTTTATTTAAAGCAGATTTCGTCAACCAAACATATGGACATAGTCCACATCATCACATCTTTGATGTCTCCTTTTTATTCTCCGAAGCGTGTGTTACACCTCATTTTCCATGTGTAACACACGTACGCGAACCAATGCTCTACCACTGAAGCAACCTATCAAGCTCCAAATTCTTGAGCTTACATTCTCCTCATTTTTCACTGAGTTTTATAACTCAACGTCACTAACCTCTAACCACAATATGCATCATACATTTCTTCAAAGTATGATAGTTGAACTCCCCGTGAATCAAGTATCATCTCCCTCTGCTTGAGTGAAAAACTCTGTGAAAAACGTCATGATACTTGTTGGACCATCAAACTCTCAATACCTTCTAGTAGAAGTCCATCAAAATGGTTCTTCAGCTTTAGCATATTGATTTCCAATCCGAGTGTATCGCACATTGGTATGCTTGTGTGACACGCCTTTCGTAAACTTAGGATACAAATCCTTCTTAGCTATCCATATTTGTTCATACCTTCTAGGTTCTACATAACAAAGGTTCATCCTCCAAGCTCCCTCAATCTGATTTCTACGAGCATAACAATAGGCAACATTATGTCCGATCTTACCACAAAAGTGACAGCCATTCCTTCGCTAAACAACAACTTTTATGTATTGTACCTTTGAAGTCATATTGTTTGCTTGAGTTTCATCCTTTTGTTTAGCTGAAACAACTGGGATTGAGCATTTGACAAACTTAATTCCTTCATTTTTATCAACCATTTGAGAACCAGTTCCATGATGACCTTGCTTTCCACTGAACAAGCATCCATTATATACCATCTTCTTCGTTTTTGACACTGATTTTGATGGTTCTGCAACTACTGATATGCTAGTTTGTTGTGTTGTATCTTTGGGTTTATCATCTGATTTTTATGAACTTTATCCCATCAGCCTTGTCATGATCTTGATCTTGTGAAGTAGTACCTTTATAACCCAAACCCCAATTGATTTTTGGAGGCTGTCCAACCGATAGGATATTATCCAGAGTAGCTGATCCAGTGTTCAACATTCTTACTTTCTTGTAGTTTTCACTAAGTTCTCTTTGTAGCAACTGTCTTTTCTCGAGTTCCTCATTCAGTAGTTGTTTCGCCTGCTCATATTTAGTCTCCACACTCTTTAGATTGTAGGCTTGCTCAGAGATTGTCTTTTGTAGACTATGTAGATCGAACTCTTTCTCTTCTTTTGACACCTCTGTCTCTGATTTATTGTTGTTTTCAGACTCTAGAATGTTCACTTGTGCTTTCAGCGTTACTTTATCTTTGATCAGCTGCATATTTTCTTCACTGAGTTTAGTAAATTGACCAAAGAGAACCTGATACTCAGCAAAAAGATCAGCATTTAAATCATGTTCTGTATCACTATGTGACACATCAGAATTGGTGTGTGACACCCACGACGTACGAGATTCACCTTCATTGATGTCTTTTTCAGATCCCACAACTCCATGAAGAACCACGACGTACGAGATTCACCTGCTTCTCTCTCTGACTTTTTTTCACTGCAGCTTCTCTTCTTCTTCATCTTTTGTATTCACACAATCTGACTTTATGTGCCAATAACCATTACATCCATTACATTTGATTTCTTTTCTCTTGAATGATGGACAAACTGTTTTTACATGTCCAATACCATGACAATTAAAACACATCACTTCATGACTTTTATGTTTTTTTCATCTCTATGTGGTGTTTCGTTGGACATCTTATGCAAAAGATTCATGGTTTCTTCAAGTTTCTGAATCATTAGGTGAATAGATTCTTCAAGTTTTGGAGCTCTTTGGATGTCTTCGTCAACAGTAACTCTTGAGTTTTGAACAGGCTTTAACAACTTAGATTCTAATTCCATCTTCTTAGCCTTTAGAATTCCTAATACCTCAGCGAACTTCAATTCATCAATGTTCATCGTCAAAGTTATCGCCGCTTTATGTGTTGCAAACTTAGTAGGAAAACATCGCAAAAGTTTCTTCACCAATTTTGCATCTTCATATTTTTTACCTAAAACTTGTGCTTCATTTGCTATGGAACTGAGCTTCGCACTGAAGTCTCCTATTTTTTCATCATCGGCCATCCTTATGTTTTAAAATTGTGATGCAAGCAAGTCTAATCTTATCTTCCTAACATTCACAGTACCCTCAAAAGCGTTTTGTAGTATATCCCAAGCCTCTTTAGCTGATTCACATCCTTGTATTAACTCAAATTGCTTACCATATACAGAACTGAAGATTGTATCCAATGCTTCCGCATTAAACTTTCAAAAGCTTTTTCTCTGTTGCAGTCCACTTTGTGTTTGGTTTAGATGTCTTCAAACCATCTTCTAGCATCACACATGGTTCTTCCCATCCAGTTTGAACAACCGTCCAGATATCTTCATCAATTCCACGTAAGTTTGCTCTCATTGTCACTTTCCAATACCCATAATTTAGATCATTCAGCATCAATATATTATGTCCCAAAATCGCCATAATCTCTTCTCAGGACCTCACCTTGGTGCAAAGAACCCTCCTTCGTTTAGGTGTCCCGCTCTAATACCAATTGTACAATCGAGATTCAGTGAACACACAAGGCACAAAGTAATTCCAATAACATGTATCTCTTTTATTAGAAATATTTTATACAATCTCTTACACAGTTGCTTGATCCGAATGACACGAGTCGACACGGATCAATTCCTAACACACCCCACTACGTGAACCAACCCCTGTTGATCACGTCTACAAATCACTCACATTCTAAAACCCCAAAATCCCCTTTGTGTTTCTGTCAACGAGCGGTACATCTAGTCAAAGAGCAGGGAAGAAGAGTTCCCTTTGTTGTGCTCGTTGCTACTTGTGTTCTCGATATTGCTTTGTCGCTAATGTTTTTTTTATGGAAAGGCAAAAACCTTTTGAAGTATGGGAGTATACGAGTATAATATACATACCTACTACCACTTTTTTACGAAGGAAAACGGTTGAATCGATACTTTGAAGGACTTTGCATGTTTTCTCTTTCAAGGATGGGGATGATCGACAATATGAGTCGATTTAAAGACGACGTTGGGATTGTGACTTGGTGGTTTTCAAGTTGATGACTTGGAATATGTCGGTTTTGAGTTCGTGTCTCTAGTTATTTTCTTTAGAAAGCGAGCAGAGTATGCATGACGATTGTTTCTTGGTTTTTGAAAGAGATTAGATAGGTTTGCAAGATCTGCCTGAACAGCTAAGGAACAATAGATAGGGAAAATGGCCCAAAACTTAGTTCTCTAGACTATCAACCTAGATTCTAAGTTCCCTAAAGTGTATGGCAATCTTCAAAGTGTTTTTATTTCTTAGTATCTTCCTACGAGAACTCCAAGTCTGATTTCAAAAAATTCCCAAGTCGACATACCTTAGTTTTTCTCAGAGATTCGAGTTTGCCTCTTCTCAGTTTTGCTTGCTCGTTCTACCCTCCTCTTCTCGTGTTTTTCCATCCCTTACGGATAGTAAAAATATTGATTCTTCATGGGTTGCTCTATTTTCCTGGATTTGTTTAGGCTGAAGCATGTCTTGTGCTTTCGTTTGGCGATCTATATTGGTTTTACGAAGACGAATGGGTATCTTTTCAAAAGCCTTTTGGCGTTTTAGAATGAGCCAAGGGCGATTGTAAGCTGCTGCGGGCGATCAGAAGATACCAAGGGCGATCATAAGATGCCAAGGGAGATCAGGAAGACTCGTTGGGTGATCGGGAAGACTTGTTGGGCGATGAGTTAAAAGGGAGAGGACGGTGAGACTGTGGAGAGAGGCTGATAGGAGAAGTTCACTTTTCAGCTCTCGCTCCATCTCCTTTCCTCTCCGAGAGTCCTTTTGTGCGATCTTGTAAGACTTCTCAAAGATTTTCAAATTGTTTCACGAAAGCTGTCTCGCAAATGTAGTTGAGTTTAAACTTTCGAAAGTTGTTTCGTAAGATGTTGTCGAACTTAATATTCCAAAAAATTATTACGTAAAATGTTGTCAGTTTTAATTTTACGAAAGTTTTTTTGAAAAGAAAATAATTAGTTTAATCTTACGAAGGTCATTTCATAAAATGTTGTCGAGCTTAATTTTACGAAAGTTATTTCGTAAAATGTTTTCGAGTTTGACTATACGAGAGCTGTGTTTTGTAAAATTCATGTTTCTGCGGCTGTTCCTCAAATTTATTTCCGAGTTTTATATCAGAAACTATAGATGTAATGGACTTATTTAACCTGACTAAACTTGTCAGAAACTTTCTCGTTTCCGTAGGATTGATCCGAGGGAGTTTTTTTCCGAAGTAAGCTTATGTGACAATTATCGAGAATCCACTGAATATGTTACTATAGAAGTGATGATTGATTTTTGAATAAATATTCGGTTTCAAAAAATGTTTTAGAAGTGAGGGATATGATCTCCCGTTTTTCTTAGTTTAGTCTTCGTCGGCCGTTTTAGGTTTCGAGTGATTTGATCGGGATCTACTTCGTTTGCTGTGCTTCCCTTTTCCGCAAGTAATCTAGGGTTTCTTCAGGATTTATTGGGAGAGCAAGTTTTATTTTTCCAAAAAGTTTTCGGAAAACCTCTTTTGGTCGACCCCATACGCATTAGGATTTCTCCAACTCTATAATGTGACAAACATTAAGGGGTTTGATAGATTTTATCATTGCCCTTTAGAGAGAGAAATCTCGAGCTCGTTTCGGTTCTCTTCATATTGCAAAAGGTAGCAACTTAGAGTAGTCTCGATTTTCTCATGCACCGCGGCGTTTGAGTAAGCGTTGGCCATAGGTGCAGTCACTTCTGGAATTTTTTTTACCAGCATTGTTGCGAGCGGCGAGTTTGTCTTTCATATTTCCGGACATTGTTTTGATCAAGCGTTTTGTGGCCATGAGTTAGTGTAATCCATCGCCTCCTCGGAGCGCCAAACTGTGGGAACTGTAATGCCCACTGTCGATTTTAGTGAACGGAGGAAAGCAAAAAAAAACACTAGTTTCTTTGAGGTCCGAATTCTTTGCAAGAGCCAATGACAAGTTATCGAATAAACATTGAAAATATGAAAAGATAACAAAACGAATTAAGAAAAGTTTGATCTTTATTTCGAATTCTTGTAAGAGCATAGCGATTATTGGGGTAAAAATCGGTCATGGCGAAATCAACAGCTAAAATCTTCCAGGAAATATGCGTTAAATAAATACGAGCCGGAAATTTCAAAGAAAACTACACCGCACAAGCCGAACCTATTTAAATAAGAATATCAGAACAAAACAGTGTGTATTTCATCATAGACAAGAAATAAAATAGCTTTTATCCAAACATGATTTTTTTACGAAACAATCTCATGTAGAAAACAATTCGCAAAATTTCTGTGTAAATAACTCATATGAAAATCTGTGAGGTAATCTTCTGGAAAACAACTTTCGGAAAATGTTTATGGAAAGACTTGCATAAAACAAAGGAAATAGTTCTGAAGGTCTACAAAGCACTCAACGGAGAGAATGAGACCAGAAGAAAAGCATCAGCACAAGCAACCTCACTTTCCTACTCGCCCTCTCCTTCCCGCCCTTGTCCAACTCACCATCAGGCCAGTAGGACTGAACACGTACAAATTTCCATCACGCAAGTAGGATCAGGCTCACCCAACTCGCCATCAGGCGAGTAGGATCGACCACATCCAACTCGCCATCAGGCGAGTAAGATCAGGCTCGTCCAACTTACCATGAGGCGAGTAGAAACGTTCTTGTCCAACTTGTCATCAGGTGAGTAGGACCGACCACATCCAACTCGCCATCATGCGAGTAGGATCAGGCTCGTCCAACTTGCCATCAAGCGAGTAGGATCAGACTCGTCCAATTTGCCATGAGGCGAGTAGGATCAGTCTTTTCCAACACACCATCGGGCGAGTAGGAACGACCACGTCCAACTCACCATGAGACGAGTAGGATCTGACTCGTCCAACTAGCCATGAGACAAGTAGGAACAGTCTTGTCCAACTCCCCATCAGGCGAGTAGGACAGACCACGTCCAACTTGTCATCAGGCGAGTAGGATCAAGCTCGTCCAACTCGCCATCACGCGAGTAGGATCAGACTCGTCCAACTTGCCATCAGGAGACTAGGACCGACCACGTCCAACTTGTCATCAGGCGAGTAGGACCGACCACGTCCAATTCGCTATCAGGCCAGTAGGATCAGACTCGTCCAACTCGCCATCAGGCGAGTAAGATCCATCTCATCCAACTCGGCATCAGGCGAGTAGGACCGACCACATCCAATTCCCCATCAGGCCTCCAGCTTTTCACCTTTGGGTCTCGAATAAATTTTTTCTTGTTTCGTTTCAATTGGAATTACCGTTGAAACTTTACGATAAAAACCGTGAAAAACTTGTTTTCTCGTATAAGTTCAAATTTATCGTATAAAACGGCACTTGTTGACTTAACACCAAATTTCCTCAATTATACGAGTAGTTTGAACTATTTTATAAAACCAACATCATACCAAAGGTGTTCAAGGAAATCATATGAACGTTTAAGTCGAAAGATGACCCAAAAAGATATAAAATGAGGCTAAAACACACACTTACAAGTTTAGACGAAATTGAGCCCGAGGATACTATGAAGGTTTTTCAATTGTTTGCAGAAGAAGATAAATGTTAAGTTTCAAAGGAGAATCATGAAGATCAAAGAAAAATCTATTATTTCCGCAAAGCGAAAAACTCAACTCGGGGAAAAAAAGGAAAGAGCAAACCAACCTAGGAGGAGTATATAAGGGATGCTAAGGCGAGAAGTGCAAAGGACGATTCTTTCGACTCTATAACTCTCTTAACTTAGAAACCTTAGGCTTTATTCTCGACAAGTTCGGTTTCTATGACTAGCACTCGATAACTACACGAACTCACCCATGCAGTTCGATCTCTTGTTCCATTCTTTTAATTGAACTATGTTCGGCTTGATCCTCGAAAGGGGTACATAGGCAGCCTTTCATAAGGTCCAGTCCGAAATCTATAAGACCGTTTTCGTCTTTTCGTCTAGTGCTAAGAGAGTTGCGGCCACATAGATATTTCTCGACATAGGTGGTAGTGATAGCAAACTTAGTCTTGTTTTACTGCTTAAGTTAAATGATTTCCTTTGTAATCTCGTTTCTAGACAAGCTTCTTGTATCCTTTTGTCTCTGGAACGCTCACACGCAAATTTGAAATAAAGATCTATTGTTTTCTAATATCATTTTGTTATCTTTCCATATTTTGCGCATTTATTTGGTTACTTGTCGTTGGTTCTCGCAGATAATCCGGACCTCAAGGGAAATTAGGGTTCCTGGCTTTTCTCCGATTACGGAAATTGACGGTGCGGATTTCGGTTCCCATAGTTTGGCGCTAGTAGGAGGGGGTACGGATTACTCTCTCATGGCCACAAAACGCATGATCGAAACAATGCCTGGATATATGAAAGAAAAACACGCCGCACTGACTGTTCCTATGGCCAACGCTTACGCAAAAGCCGTAGTACTCAACAAAATTGAAAACCTAGCCGCGACTTTTCGCCATAGGAAGAGCACCAAAACGAATTCGTGATTTCTCTGTATATAGAAAGGGAAAATATACAATCTATCAACCCCATAAAATTTGTCTCATTACCAAGTTGGAGAAATTTCAGCGCGTAAATATTCAACCAAAAAGACATTTTCAAAAATAAAACTTGTTCTCCTCAAAGTCACGGAGAAAATGTAGATTACTCGCGGAAATAGAAGATCAGAAAATCGAATTTCCAATCCCCCACTGTTGTATTTCTTATGAATAATTTTAGATAAAAAGAAGTTAATCTCTATTGAATCACTCAAAAATTAAAATGGCTGATGAAGACTAAACTAAGCAAAAAAAGAGATCGTATCCCTCACTGCTTAGAAATTTTCTGAAACCTAAGATTTCTTAAAATTCAAGCTTTGATTCTATAGTAATATATTCAGTGAATTCTCGATGATTGTCACCTAAGCTTACTTTGGAAAACTACTCAAGACTCCTTCAGATCAATCCAACGGAAACGAGTTAGAGTTTCTTATACAAAAAAACATAACTAAATTGCGGAACAGCCGCAAAACGTGAGTTTTCCGAAAAACATGAAAACATGTTTACGAAGCAGCTTTCATAAAATTAAACACATAATATTTTGCAGAATAACTTTTGTAAAATTTAACTCATAATATTTTGCGGGATAAATTCTGTAAAATTAAGCTCGACAACATTTTACGAGATAGCTTTTGTAAAATTAATCTCGACAATATTTTACGGAACACCGTTCATAAATTTAAACGAGTTGAAGTTTTATTATACAACTATTATAGAATAAATTTGACAACATTTACGAAACGATTCTAGTAAACATACCTCCAAGCGATTCGGCAACCTTCGGAAAGTAAAACAGAGATCATACGAAAAAACTCTCCAGAGATGGACCGTGATCTGATAAGTGAACTTCTCCCATCAGCCTCTTTCTGTGGTCTCAATTTCCTCTCTCTCCGAATTCATCGCCTATGACCTCTCACCAAAACCTCATCGTCATACAAGTCTTGCTGATCGCCTTTGGCATCTACTGGTCGCCCTTGGCTTAAACTCCAAAAGACTTTTGACTAAGGGTGGACATAAACGAAAGAGGAAGGAGAAATGAGCAAGAAAAACGGAGATGAGACAAAATCACACCTCCGATAAAATAAGGTATGTCCGACTTGGAAATTTTTGAAATCAAACTTGGAGTTTTCGTAGGAAGGTACTGTGAAATAAAAATGCTTTCGAGATTTCCGTAAACTTTAGGGAACTTAAAATCTAGGTGGATAGTCTAGCGAACTGAGTCTTATGCGATTTTCCCTATCTCGATATATTGTTCCTTAATTGTTCAGGCAGATCTTGCAAACCAATTTAAACTCTCGCAAAACCGATAAATGATCACCACGCGTATCCTGCTCGCTTCCTAAAGAAAGAAAGAACTAGAGACACGAATGTCGTCTTAAAATCGATTCATTTCTAGCATTTTTTCTTAAAATCGACATATTCCAAGTCGTTAACTCGAAAACCACCAAATCACTATCCCAACGTCGTCTTTAAATCGACCCAGATTGTTGATCATCACAATCCTCGAAAGAGAAAACGTATACAACTCTTTTAATTATCGCTTCAGCCATTTTCTTTCGTAAAAAAAGGAGGGAGTATGTGTGTATACTATACTCATATACTCCCATACTTTAAAATCTATTTGCCTCTACATCAAGAAAATGTTTTTGACAAAGCAAATTCCCGCAGCAACAGGCAGGAAAATACTTTGGCAATGTGATGCCTCATTAAAGTCGCGCCAAAAAAGAAAATAAAAATCTAAGATTCGTCTAAGCGCTAGAAATGTATCGAAACCATCACGAACATAATCTCGAGGACAATACAGCATTTCTTGTCGCAATCATGCGTTTAGAAAACCTGTACCAATATCAAATTGAAACTTGACGATTAGCCAAATTCTTGAAGACCTTTTGGACTTATAAAGAGAGATTCGTATAAAAAACAAAAATTGTACGAGAAATCTTCGAGCATCAAAGCATTTCTTTCAGTTTCCATTAAACCAACTGAGTCACGGAAATAAAATCCGAGAATAAAGTATCAACGAGCACAACAAAGGGAACGATTTCTCCCCGCTCGTTTACTAGATATACCGCTGGTTGACCAAATCGTCCTGCTTGAAAAACAAATATGTCATGAGAATCCTCTCAAAAACTACGAAAACGTTCCACAACTAGATCATAACGAAATAGACTTCGGTAAAACTCATTGAGTAACTCTGAGCAACTTTCACCAAGGATCGAAATCAAAGCAAAAATGTTTCTCGTAAGATCTGCGGAAATATCCCTACTTTGACATGTCGATACATAGCACCAATTTACTACTTTCATAAGACCAGTCATCCATTATTTTCGTATAACTATTACATTTTATATGAAATAGTCTACGGGAAAACAAGATCTGTATCATGCAAAAGACTTTTCAACAGAAAAGCGCGAATACGGAAAACCTAATCCTCGCTCGCAAACGTCACGAGTGATCTACAAGATACACTCTCCATTTATTTCTATAAAGACCCTTCTTGTAAAACTTAAGTGAATAATCTTTTGTACAACCATATCAAGTCATAAGAAGCAACTTTCGAAAGTAAAATATAACAGGTTTTACGAAAAAGTGTTTTTGGTATAACAAAAACAAAGCTGTATGATACGAGATTGGACGACCAATCTAAAATTTATCTCTTCACACTACTATCTAACAGATCTAATTCCTTAGCCCTGTGGCTCGCTGGCTTCTGCCTTTCGATTCCCTCGGTTGAATCCGAGCAGGCAATCATCCCGCAACTGGCTTCGCACGGATTTTATATCAAGCCTCTTAGGCTTCATTTTCCTCGGACAAAGACAAAATAATTTTCATACGACTTAAGGAAACGTTGTACGAAACATTTGTCGTAAAACGGAAACCTAAAAGCATAAAAATTGTTTTCTACAACCATCAGCCATCTTAGCACGGAAACCTCCGGCATACTTGGCCTATCAATCTTGAGAAATGTTCTTTGGCCCTCGGCCAATTACGCCCTCCGGTACAGGTGCGAACCAGAATTTGGCATCCCTTTAGGAAAATTCTAAACTAACAAGACCATAATGTTAAAAAGAAAGTGCTGTGGTCTAATCCTTTACCAACAATTTCCTCGGCTATGCGGCTGAACACACCCTGCATGCGAAGATTAAACATTCGAGCAAATACCATTCCATCCAATCACTTAAAAGGCTAAATGACAATCCACGATTTGTCTAAAAATGCCAATTGACGATTGAACAAACAATTATCGTATAACCCAGAATCGGAAATTATACGATATAGTGTTCACAACGAGACCCAATCTTAATAACCAAACGGTTAAAGGAAAGCTTGAACTAATCAAAAAGTCGATCAAGTTCTGTATACTCTACAATTCACTTTATGCCCGCAATATTTTTCCCATAAAAGCACGGCACGTAGGGAAAAGCGCTTAACAAATCTCCTGGAGCCATACGAAACTTCCTTAAAAATACAAAAAATAAATCTCGGAGGACCGACTCTTCACAAAGCACAGTGAAGGAAAACGCTTCTTCCCAGGGATAAATCTACACAAATCGTTGGTCCTAATTCCTCTATCATAAATCAAAATACTTAACATCCAAACAGGAACAATATTTTTGGCTGCGAACATCCGCAGACAAACGAAAATGTTTCTCCAACGCTTTAAGACTAAACCCGTGCAGCACCGCGAAATATCTTCAAAGCCGCGAAAATTTCAAGCACGGATGCGGCATACGAAAAGAAAAACCAATCTTCAGCATCGCGAGACGTCACATACGCTAGAAGAACTATTTTCGACAAAATTACCTTCCTCGATTAAAACACCTTCTTGGAAGACCAAACAGTGGTACGCACTAACATGTATCTTACCCAAAGAACCATAAACGGTAATATCAACCATTATGTTTGTTTTGGAACGTCCTAAACACAGTAAGCCATCTCATAGCTCATACATCTGACACAAGGATAATAGTGGTATTAAAGAAATTCGAAATTTTGGTCAGCACTTCCAGACAACTTAAAATAGTCTTTGGAGAGATGCTCGAATCCTACCAGACAATTCATATAAGCCGAGAACCTATCGCGGACTTTAAATCGATACAGAATCAGTTCGAACATGATACATGAAACGTAAGCTGAAGTAGTCATCGCACACCCTAAACCGTTATTAGGAGTAGGTCTTGCTCTAAACCCAGCACACTGGTCTCTAACATCTCTAGGTATGATATCAAAATGATACGATATCCCAAAATATCTCTAGTTGTTTGTATTCTAACATTCCTGAAATTTCGAAAAAGTTATAAATTTTGATCACTCTAATCTAAAACAAACAGCAAATACAACGATCTACAAAAGAGTTAGATATGAGATGACAATGCATGCTCTTCCCTCTACATTCACACGAATACAAATATGCTCTTAAAACGCGAAACACAATTCATTAGAAAGCAACCGAGAAGAAGCAGGGATCCAAAGCCAAACGCGGCCAGTCCCAAAAATGTAAATATGACCACACTTGGCAAGAGAAAAGGGCCAACAAGGCTAAGCTCAAGGCATACAATGGTCCAATATAAAATGCCATCAGCAGAAACATGATCGATAATCTCTACACGACACATGACTAAACCGTAAAGGTCTCATTGGAAAACGGATTGTAAGAATCTTAACTCCAAGAAAACTACGAAAGGCTTGATCCCTTCGACAAGGGTACGTAGGCAGCCTTTACAAGGCGCAGCCAAATCTTATCGCATTCCATTTTTAGGAGAGCGAGCCAACAATTTCAATTTTCGGAAAACTGGTTTCGTCAACGGACCTTTTAGCCATTGATTCCACCTAACATGCCAATCACTACCTCGCAAAAAAATTACACATAAAATATTACGAGATGCGGGGCTAACTGTTGGGGTTAAAATAGGCCATGGCAAAGTCAACGAGCTAAAAAATTCAGAGAAATATGCCTTAGATAAATACAAGGCGGAAATGTCGAAGAGAACTACGCCGCTTAAGTCGAGTCTATTTAAATAAGGATATCAGAACAAAAGTCTGAGTATTTTATCCTAGACAAGAAATAAAAGAGATTTTATCCAAACATGACAAGTTTTACAAAACAATCTTCGGTAGAAAAAAAAAATCGGAAAGTTTCTGTGGAAATACCTCATAGGAAAATCTGTGCGGTAATTTACTGGACAACAGCTTTCAAAAAATGTTTATGGAAAAACTTGCGTAAAATAAACGAAATAGTTCAAAAACTCTATGAAGCAGTCAACTGAGAGAATGAGACCGGAAGAGAGGCATCAGAACAAGAAAGCTCACTCTCCTACTCTCCCTTGTCCAACTTACCATCAGGCCAGTAGGATCAGGCTCGTCTAACTCGCCATTAGGCGAGCAGGACCGACCACATCCAACTCGCCATCAGGCAAGTAGAATCACCCTTGTTCAACTCGCCATGAGGCCAGTAGGATCAGTCTTGTTCAACTCGCAATCAGGCAAGTAAGACCGACCCCATCCAACGTGCCATCTGGCGACGAGCGTTCCCCTTTTGGGCCTCGACTAAACTGTCTGTTGTTTTCTCGTATAAGTTCAAATTGAACGTATAAAATGGTAACAATTGACTTAGCACCAAATCGCCTCGACTATACGAGTAATTTGAACTATTTTACAAAACCGATGTCGTACCTAAGATGTTCTTTCAAAGAGATCGTAAAAAAAAGTCGAAAACTGCCGGAAAAAGTCTAAAACGCGGCTAAAAGCCCACTTACAATTTTTAGACAAAGTCGAGCCCAACGATACTATGACGGTTAATATATTGTTTTGAGGAGAAGATAAATGTCAAGTTTGGAAGATAAATGTTAAGTTTCAAGGGATAATCATGAAGATCAAAGAAAATTGAACATTTCCGCAAAGTGATAAAATCGAATCGGAGGCAGAAAAGGAAATAGCAAACCAACCTAGGAGGATTATACAAGGGATGCTAAGGCGAGAGGTGCAAAGGATGACTCTTTCGACTATATAACTCTCTGCACTTAGAAACTTAAGGCTTTATTCTCGACAAGTTTGGTTTCTATGACTGGTACTCGATTACTAGACAGTCTCTCCCAGGCAGTTCGATCTCTTGTTACAATCTTCTAATTGAGATATGTTCTGCTTGATCCTCGAAAGGGGTATGATAGCAGAATTTCATAAGGTCTAGTCTGAAATCTTTAAAACTGTTTTTGTCTAGTGCTAAGCGAGTTGCCGCCATATTTGATTTTTGACATAGGTTGTAGTGCTAGCAAAAGTCTTTTTTTACAGCTTAAGTTAGACGATTTCCTTTGTAATCCCGTTTCTTTACAAGCTTCTTGTATGCTTTTGTCTCTTGAACGCTCTTACGCAAATTCAAAATAAAGATCTACTGTTTTCTATATTTTTTTTTGTTATCTTTCCATATTTTCCGCATTTATTTGGTCACTTCTCATTGGCTCTCGCAGAGAATACGGACCTCAAGGGAAGTTAGGATTTCCTGGCTTTCTTCCGATTACAGAAATTGACGGTTTGAATTTTGGTTCCTGCAGCAATTGCTACAACAGATTGTAAAAGCTTCGGCCGCAAGAGCTGTAAGTGAGTTTTCTAGTTCTAGTCACCTAAAACCTTAAACCTCGTTGACTCGCAGCTCAATAACAAAAGACGAAAAAGATAAGAAAAAGGTTTTGATTGATTTTGGACTTGACCGTATGAAAGGCTGCCTACGTACCCCCTTTGAGGATCAAGCCGAACATAGTTCAGTTAAAGAGTTTGAAGAAGAAATCAAGCTGACTTTGCGAGTTCGTCTAGTAATCGAGTGCAAGATAAAGAAAACCAAGTGTGTCTAGAACGATGCATAAGGTGCCTAACCGCTAAGTTTTGTTCTGAGAATTTCTTGTCCCTGCGTCCCTCTCCCTTGCTTCTCTTATATAGGTATTCAAAGTCATTCGTCTTTCATTTTCTGCCCCCGATTTGAGTTTATCATTATGGTGAAATCTTCCTTATCTTCTCGATTTTCCATAATTATCTCGGAACTTGACAGTTTCTTATTTTCCATTTATCTTGTGCGAATATCCAATAGACCGTCATTATAGTTTGTCTCATTCTCGTCTAAAACCGTAAGTGGGCTTTTGCGTTTTAGACCCTTTCGGGTCGTTTTGCAATTTAAGCGATTTTTACGATTTCTTTCGGAGAAAATTGTCCATTGTATATTTACACGATGCTTTCTCAGCAAAATAATAAACCATTAGTATAGTCAAGATAATATTGGTGTTTAAGTTAACCGTTATTGTTTTATATGATTGGCTCGGAGTTTTACGAGAAAACAAATATTTTCGAATTGTATCATAAAACTTCAACGAAAATTCCAATCAAGACGAATCAAAAAACATCCTAGTCAAGGTTAAAAGGATAGAGTTATGAGGAGGATATAGTAGAGTCGCCAATGGGCGGCTAGATGTTTGTACGCATCTAGTCGGCCAGGGGCGACTAAACTTTTGTAGAGAGTCTAGTCGCCCATGGGGGACTAGACTTGGTAGTGAGTCTAGTCTCCCGTGAGCGACTAGATGTTGCGTTTGTCTAGTCGCCAATGGGCGACTAGACATTACGTGTCAGTCGCCCATGGGCGACCAGAATTTGTCATGGGTCTAGTCGCCCTTGGGCGAGTTGCCGTTGCGTGTCTAGTCGCCCACGGGCATCTAGACTTGGAGGTGATGCGGTTTTTCCTTCGAACGTACGTCTTGAATCGTTGGCAGGGACGAGACGGGTTGGGCGATAGGAGTTCGGATACGACGATTTCTTGCTTCTTTTTACTCAGTAACATTTAGACATCGGTTCCGTCGTGACCATTTTGTACTCCAACAACGGAAGATTGTTTCATAAAACTCGTCATTTCTCGCAAAAACCTTCCGCAAGAACGTTTGTCCAATCATTTTATCGTTGGATAGAAATTCTCTTTTTTCCTTATCCGGGATGAAATATACGAAGTTTTTTCTTGTATCCTTACGCAAATAGGTTTGGCCTATGCTGCATAGTCTCTCTGACATTTTCAACTTATATTTTCTTAAGGCACGATTTCTTGGAGATTTTAGCCTTCAATTTTGCCTGACCGATTTTGATCCCAACAACTAGTTTGGTTCATATTGACCAGTTTACTAAATTTAGATGGCTTTGTTTTATTTTTTATTGTAAACTTACTATAATTAGGTTTTGGTGCTTATATATTAACTAGGATTAGGATTAGGATTTTTTTGTGATAAAACAATTAGAAATCGGTTTTTGTTTTCATTTTAAAATTAGATATAGAATTTTCTAGTTAGGGTTTTCAAACTTGTCTTTTATAAAGCCTATGGTCGATAACATGTAAACATACAGCCATTAACTTATTAAATCAGAGCTCTAGGATTCAAAATGTCCCTTAGGAGACCTCTACCCATTGTTCATGTGGTGAACACCCTTAATCTAAAAAAGAGACCTTTTCAATAGGAATTCTTCATCGGTTACAATCAATGTGCACTCGACTATATCACTAAACAACACAAGGCATTCCATAAATTTTATGTGAAGATCATTTACCATCCAAGAGCCTTAAAATCTCATGAACTATGTCAAGCTCTATGAGCTATCATACAGCTAAAGAGATTTAATAGGATAATTTTCGTTCTCATAATCTTGTTAATAAATCATGGCAAGGAAGGACCACAAAAAAATCGAAATCCTGATGCGCACTTGGTTGAAGGATGAGTTGTATTTTTTTGTCAATAAATGATGAATTTTCTCTTACCCGAATTTACTGAATTAATTAAGAGTTTTTTACATCAAGAGTCACTTTATCACTTTTCAATTACACATAAAGCCACATTGCACTTGTAAGGCACTTTATTATAGGATTTAAAGAAAGAATAGACGAAATAGCCCTTGATGAGATGAAAGGGAGGAAAAAGAGTGTATTTTCATAATGATTTAGTTAATTTATTAATATTTTATTTTTGTTTATTTTAAAATTAAATTTACGAATAAAAAAGTTTTTTGATATAATAAATTATGTTTTTAAATTCTCTATAATTTGGTATCCACTTTGATATGTTTTGTTTTGTTATATTTTAAAATCTATACATTTACACGTATCCAATAATTGTGTTATGATAAATGATATGTAGATGTTTAAAAAGCGTGAATGGCTAGACATATAAGCATGGATAGGGACATGTGGATATGTGTTTTGGTTTTTCTATATTTCTTTTATGTTTCATAGTTTTTAAAAAATTCTATGTTCTTACATATTTAAATTGTTAAAATGTCAAAAGATATAAAATTTTATATATAATTTATTATGTTTTATATATTTTAAAATTTGAAATAAAAACAAATAAATAAAATCAAGGTAGAATAAGAAAAGTATTAACATCAAACATAAAATAACTAAAAATAAAGATACCCAATAAAATTAATATGTAAAAGTAGACTATACACAATACATTATGCTTGCTCTGATCAAGTTATTTGCTTTGACTTTGAGCTTTAGCTGATCACATGTGATGAACTTAAGATTATGAAAAAATTTAAATGGATGAATCTATGAACAAATGTAGAGAAGGCTAGACATGCGATAGATTTGATATGGATGGTAGAAAATTTGTAGTTGAATATATATTATAATACACATCTGAAAGCTAGATATGTTGTTATCAGATAATGTTTAACCCATCCACGCATCACCCGTCCACACATCAGCTTTCCATATATCACCCATCAATGCATCACCCATTAACATGTCCACGTATCTCTTGTCCACGCGTCACCCATCCACACATCACCCATACGCGCATCACCCATACGCGCATCACCCATTATGGGCAAGACCGTCCACAATCTATCCTTCCCAACATTAAAGTGCCTCACATGTAGGAAATGGCTATTAATGTAAGGAAAAGTCAAAAAGTAGTCTAAAGTGTAATCAAATTATTAATTAAATTCTCCCCTATTTTTTTGGCTTGGGATTACTTCTCGTTTAAAGTCTTTGTAATAGTACAAACTCTCTCATTATGATAAATGATCAATATTATAGTGATTTTTCACCTCTAAACTTTCACGTTAAAAAATATATTGGTTAAAGTTATTGTTACCCTTAATGAATTATTAGATTTATTTTAGAATTGATCACCAATTGAAAAATAAATATAAAATTCTGTTACAAGGAAAAAAGTTTATTTTATATGGTGTTGTTATCTTCATCTGAATAAAAAACTTTTTCCATCATGAAAATCTTTATAACAAAAGATTTCAATTTCATCAATTCTAGTTCTTATCTTCACCGCCATTTAAAACCTGACAATTTTTTCATGGGTTTCGGAAGGTGAATCAGAGTATCTTTTTATTCTGATTTCGCTGTTGTATGACTTTGTTGTTCTCTTTCTATTTGTTCTACATCATAGGCTTTGGCTTCGCTAAGAAATACCGACACAACTCCACTTATCAATGTGGGATCCAAAATTCGCACTATCAATTTCTGTTGAATTAGAAACGCAAGGTAAACCCTAGTATCCCAGAGGTCCTGATATCTGCTAAATCACACTCGAATCAGTCAGAATACAAAGTAAATATTGAAAAGCAAAGTACAAATCGAAAAGAGAACAAATAGATGTCTCATTCCGAATTTGCCTATGAGTGTTTACAACAGGATAAGAGCCTCGTCTGTGAGAACTGTCGGCGAGATCCTTAGTTTTAAAAACCTAAGACTGCAAAACCTAGTTGAGTCACAGCTCGAATAACAAAAATGAAAAGTTGCCTAAATGCTCTAAGTGCTAAGCTATGTTTTCTCTGAGTGGAGATTTTCGTGTGTCCTCTGCATCATCACCCTTGAAGTCCTTATATACTCCTCTAGAGGCGGTTTTCTCTTTTCCCTTTTGCCTTTGGTTGAATTTATCGCTTCGCTGAAATATTCCTTTTTTCTCGATCTTCAAGATTATCTTCGGAAACTTAACAGTTATCCTCCGATCTTGACAATTTATCTTCCGAACGTAACATTTATCCCTTCCTACAAAAGAAAAGATAAACCGTCACAAAGTTTGGGCTTGACTTCAGATAAAATAACGAGTGGGCCTTTGGCCGAGCTTTAGACCTCATCAGGCTGTTTTCTAACTTAGGCGTTAGGATCTTTAGTATGGGGCGTATAACTCTAGGTGTTTTAGTTAGCCGTTACCGTTTCATACGATTTACCCGATCCTTTCTCTAGAAAACGAGTTCTTTCAGTAAAAGTTCCAATGTCAATCCTGATCGAGACGGAACAAAGATAAGTTCGATCAAGTATCGAGAGAGTGAGTTAACGAGGACGAGGTAAAAATGGATTGATTGATCCAACTTACCGAACGAGCAAATCAGATTGCTCGTATCACCCAACTCGCCATACAGGGAAGTTGGTCGATCCTTGCCGTCCAACTCGCCATACGGGCGAGTTGGTCAGTCCATGTTTCTTCCTTTTGAGTTTCTGGCCCGGAGACTTTTGTTGAGACGGTTTCGAAATAATGAACTTTATCCTTTTTTTCTAAGGTTTTATCGAGTATCGTTATGGGAGAAGAGATTTAGATTTCAAGTATAGAGGGGAGGATACGAATTGTCATCTCGCTCTTAACTCTTTTGCTGATCGTCCTATTCGTTACTTGTTCGGGATATCTGAAAAGTTTTCCAATGGTCAGAGAGCGATTAGATATGGGCGAAGAGACATGCTTTTAGGATCTCATATCTTTTTTGATATCATGCCTTGAGACGTTAGAGACCAGTGTGCTGGGTTTAGGGAAAGACCTAGGTCTAATCACGGTTTTAGGGGGCGTGGCGACTACTCCATCTTACGTTTCCCATATCGCTTTCGACCTGATTCCAACCCGCTTTAGAGTCCGCGATATGTTCTCGGCTTAGATGACTCGTATGGTAGGAATCAAGCATCTCTTCGGGGATAATTTTTAAGTCTCTCGAAAGTGCTGACCAAAATTTTGGATTTCTTTTGTAGCGCTATTACCCTTGTGTCAGGTGTACGAGATTATATCTACGAGATGGCTTAGTCTGTTTAGGACGTTAAGAGTTTGTTGTGATCAGCAACAAACTTATTGGTGGATGTTATTGTTTTTGATTCTTCACAAAGGATACGTGTTAGGAAAGTGTGTGTGTTTTATAGTCGTAGGTGGACTGTTTTTAGTGAGAGTATTTTGTTTCGGGAGTTTTAATGACACAGAAAGGAGTCCTTTGAGCGTTAGCAACGTCGAAGGTTGAATTTTTTGTGTCAATTTTGTGGAGGAAGTTGCAGAATTATGGGAGTTTTTCCGAATTCCGGATTCGAAAATACAGAATCCGAGACTGAATAGTTTTGAGTTTTTGGGAGTATACGAGTATATGTATATGTACCCACTCTACCCCATTTGAATGAGGAGGGGACAGTTGGGCTCGTCTTGCGACGAACTGCCTATGTACCCTTTTTGGGGATCAATCAAGGGCAAAAAACGAAAGACGATAGACCTTGGATGCATATATAAGAGAAGCCAAGGCGACATACGCAAACACACAAAAATTTCTAGCAAACTTAGCTCTTAGAGCAATTTAGGCAATTTTCGTTTTTGTTATTGATCTGCGACCCAACTAGGTCTTAAATTCTTTGGTGGTTAGAATTAGGGCACGCCAAGAGCTCTTGCGGCCGAAGATTTTACCATTTGTAAACGCTCATATTCAGATTCAGAATAAGATCTCCATTGACCTACTCGGTACTTTGAATTTATTTTAATCTTATCTGTTTGCGTATTTTGATCACATGAAGTTTAGCTTAGCAGAAATCTGGAACCTCAGGGAACGACCTCAGGAAAAGTTCGGTTCCTGCAGGGATTGGTATATTCTTCCTTTTTCTATAAACAAAACTGATAGCCGCAAATTGTATTCTCTCTTTTATGGGAGACTTTTGTCTTATTTTTATATTTTGTTCATTTCTACATTCTACATCTCTACATTCTTAGCAAAAAAAAAGTCAGAAGGATGATATATATGAAAAACCTAGAGTATGGACAATCAAGAAAAATTTACCAATTCCACACAAACTGTATGCTTTATTTGAAACTTGTTAAACAAATTATACTTAATATGTTTAATCAGATTGATATGATATCACAAACTGTGAATCAACACTGACCAGTTTTAAAAACCTAACAACTTGCTTTTCTCTATCTATGATCTCCAAAAATCACACCCACTAAAATACCAAGAAGTCTCTATTTAAACCGTCAAGTTTCCTCACTTCTCGATCTCTTCAATAAGCTCAAATCTCGTCTCGCATATCTTCAGCAGATCTTAACATCTTTATCGTGTACATCCCTTGCCAAGTCATCATTGTTTTTTAAAACACCTTCTCGCGTCAAAAACTAGACTCGTCCAAGTACTCTTCAAGTTGAACACTTCTGCAGGGACCAAGTACTTCTGCAGGGACCAAGTCTCAACAATCTCCCCCTTTTTAAGTGGCAAGGTCAATCAATTACATGAGCATCCAAAAACATGAAATAGACATAGCAACATGCAAGATAGCTCATACCCAAAAGATCATTAGAAGCATTAAGTCAAAACACAGAACACATCTTAAAGTTCAAAGACAGTTTCAACTAAACTCCCCCATAATCAGTACATCCTACTAAAACTCCCCCATAACCAGTACATTCTAAAACACTCCCTCTCATTTCCGAATTAATCACTTTGACTGTCTTCCAGCATTTCATCACATTCCTCATCTGCCACTTCGTATTCGCTCTCCTCGTCCTCCTCTCCATCGACAACATCTCTTTCCTCTTCGTCTTCCTCAACCTCATCAGCATCTCCAACAGTGTCTGCATGTCATAGTGTACCCCCCCCCTGCGTGGTTGCATTGACACTTAAAAAAAAACCCACAATGATAACAAAGACAGAGATAACCTTAGTTGCTGCTCGGCTTGTGATAGTATCCAGAAGACGATGCACTCTACCCATACCATTGGTATATGAGAACGTCTGTGCCACTCCTTGACCATGAGTTTTTGGTACTTCTTGTTTCTTATCCCACACCATCTTGACAAGAGCAGCAGACTTGACTTCACCTGTTTCAGGTTTGACCTCGTGTGGAGCATCCAAAACATGCTGAATTAGA